>NNCF01141912.1:51424-79618 GCA_002313205.1 Laupala kohalensis
ATTGCAACTTTAATTTAACATGATCTCTTATGGGGTTTCACGAATTTTCAACTATAACTGAAAAAAAACTATACAAGCAAATGTAGGAATTTCTTAAAACTTTTTGGAATTATTCACGGTATTCTGAAAGTATAAAAACCCTATTACATTCATAAGTCACGAGATATTCGATAAAAAGTTAAATAACGTGGGGATACTCGAGATTACGGTAGTGAAACGTGTCAACGCCGCATTACATCTTTCCTACACGGAGAATTCTTCTAATTCACTTTCTTCCACTCGCCTTCTCTACTACGATTTCCATGAACTACATTGTGCATTTTGTTTGTTGAATATTTTCAAACACTCTTTTGCCTTTCCAAATAATCCGAGATAATTTTGCAGACATTCTTCAAGTAATGAACGACGGAAGTAACCTCAAAAACTTTCATTTGTTGACAAGAAACATGCCCAGCTATGAAGTATAAAGTTACCAACTTGAAAAAACAAAATGCAACGTTGGCGCGAATAAGGAGTAGAATAACACTTATTACTTTCCTTCATATCACAACGAAATTAATGGATTGAGATATGTGACAAATCCCCAGTGATCTAATGTTTTGTAGAAGTATCACCATTACAGTTTAGTATCTTACGGCGTAGTTTAAATTTAGATATTTTTTTCTTTTCTAAATTACAATCCAGGTACAGTTCCATTAAAAGTTTGAAAATTTGGGTGAATTTTCATCACTTTCGAGCATACACACTAATTTAAAATGTTTAAACATTCTTCTCGCGCTATTTTGAAGCAAATTTTACTATACGAGTGAGTAATCTAATTATAATATTCTGTATTAGTGAAATTCATGAACTACATGAAGTCCATTTACTTTTGACAAGATATTACGTGAAAAAGTACCTAACCCCTAAGTCACGCGGTATCCATTTTTATCGTGAATGAGTGTACTTGAGCGAGCGCTTGCAGATGTTATCTGCGAAACTAAGGCGTCACCACGTGACGCATTTGAACGCTATTCTCCTGTTTCGTACTCATACATTGGGGGAAGAAGTGGAAAGAGAGAGAAACATGGCTGTACGGAAAATATCTGGGGTGTATCCCACTAAACTTTTCAATTATAATTCTTCAAAAAACACAGTTCTAAACAGCCTACAATTCTATAAAAATATAAAAATCATCTATAGATAATTTTTTTATAGATACTACTCATTTCTGTAGCAAACTGTGTATTCATATAATAAATAAACTATATTGTCAAAAAAGCAGGTGCCCTTGTGTATGACCACGTGGAGGATAATAATGTAAGTTACTCTCTAGAAAAAACGCAAGGGACCATCCCATCAATTCCGATCAACATCCAAGGGCAGTGGCGGATTTAAAATTTATAAAAGAATTTATTTAATAAGTACGTACTACTATCCATTTATTATTCAAATATTAATTGAAGATATTTTGTTGAGTAAAAATTCGAGATTAATAAAACAAAAGTATTAATGACATTCCCGCCCAAAGAAAATCCGGTACTACGCAAAGGAAAACCGGAGAAAAACCCGGGCAAGGATGAGGCTACGGAGATAATGTAAACAACCCTGCCAAGGTAATGTACAGTTAGAAATAAATAAAAGAGATCAAAAACAACATGCACGATGAAGTATACGAGGGACTAACAACGCTTACATCACTTACACAAGTCTTAAGGAAAACAATATTTATTGGGAAATTAAAACTCTCATAAACTTCTTATATTAAAATCTGTAAATTATTCCCCATTATAGTGGATTAGAAAACTTTTAATAGCGAATTGAATGGTATTCCTGAATATGGTCCTTTTTAGCAAAGGGTGGTTGGCACGCCAAAATGATGAATATTACGCGTGTTGTATTCGTGTACTAGACTGTACCTTCTAATCAGGGGTGGGATTTTAATAATTCTGTCTTAATAAACACGACCATAGTTCATAAATGTATATTCGAGGGAGAGGGAAAATATTTAATTATCTAAATAAAGGTTTACGTGAATTTTGGAGGTGAGATGTACAGATAATCCGAACTATCCTCTTTTAGATTCTAAAAGTTTGAATGCTCTGAGCGGATTGGCTCTAATAGATAATGCCGTATCGTAAATGATAATAAACTTTCGCAAAATACTCGCAGCGATGAACGTGTTGACTAAAATTCAGGATGCATAGCACAATTTGCTTAGCTTCAGGACAACCTCAAACGGAATTGAGATAATGAATGTGGTAATTCCATTTGAGGTTGTCCTGAATAAGAATCCCTAAATACGTGGTTATATTGACAGTTTTTATTTGGATTCCGTTTACCGAAAGTGATGCAGGAGGAACAGATTTCGTTGCACTAATGCGAAATGACATTGATACCGTTACTTGGCGCGTTTGGAAGCACACTGTGGAAGCATAAACCCTACCAATGGCGATGTTGCCCTCGAAACGGAATTATAAACAAAAAAGTGAAGGGTGGGATAGAAATGTACCCCACGAATGTAGTTCAGGGTTTAACCCGTGGAGAGTTTAGAGTCGCGCTTCAAACATGCCAGCTTCAACAATGTGACAGGATAAAAATTCATAGCACTTGGATAATTACGTACCTATTTTATGTAATAAACTATTTGTTAATTATAATTCTTCTTCTTAATTAGCACCTGCTTAAGATCACAAAACTATTTCAATTTTTTGTTGGTATTTTTAGTATGGCATGAAAATCTCAAAAAAATTTTTTTTTTAAAGATTAAATAAAAAATTCTCTTATTCATCTAAAAGAAACTAATCTAAAAAAATGAAGAAGAAACTAATTGCATGAACATCTAATTAAAGTATAACAATAAGAAACATGTGCTCCATAACTGATACTTTCCTCCGTCCTCCAAAGTGCTGCAGCGCCGAACGTCCGACACCTGTTTTGAGTCGTGACGTAAGGAGATTATTCGAGGTGAAATGTATGTTATATGCTTATATTGTCAGACAATTTGAGAAAAATAGCTAGTAGAGGTCGCGCGGTGCTAACAGTCCCACTTAAGGTAGAACTATCGTAGGTAGAATTAAATCACTAAAATATCTGAAATCGAAATAAATAAAGAGTGAAACATTTACTTATTGTGATTTCAACTTGAAAATCATACCTCATGGGTTATTTAAATGAAATAACTACAATGTTGATGGTGTTATACACTGCGTCTTATGGAGAAAACGCTTATTTACAAAATAAGACCAACTTTAAAACCACGAAAGTTATGGAAGTTTACATTGACTTGTAGTAAATTTTACATCACTTTTGTCTATAGGTCATCGGACATCTGAGGAAGCTATTTCACCTTTTCTGAGATGCGATGCATAAATCAGGAAACCGTCGCGCTCGGCCGCCATGTTTTCGCATCCTGTTGTGCATTTCAAACTAGTCCTTGAATATTATTGAATATATAACTGATATCATATAGAATAAAAATGCAATTTTTGACATTAACATATTTTCTATATTTAAAAATACGACCGTTCTTGGTAGGTATGAAATGTTTTTAATTTTAATGTTTCAATCTTGAAATCTTTTTTATCAACCTTGGCACAGTTGTGTACATTAATTCCTGGTCCGAGTTTTTCTCTGGTTTCCCTTCGGGTAGTAGCGGATTTTTTATACAACTTTAGGCTCTTGCAAAGTCTATTGAAATAAGAAATATCGAATTTAGAGTTATTTTAATAGTTACGATTTATAAACAATATTTTCAGAATAATCTTTTGTTTATAATAATGAATACTTCTGAAATAATTTTTTGTGTTTTATTAAAAACACATTTCTTAGTATTCAAGTAATATAACACGTATCGAGCTACTTTTATTAGGAGTAAAGTGCTGAAAGGTTAAATCCGCCTCTGTCTTAGGGCCCTTGATCGGAATTTGGGGATGGTCCCTTACTTGCTTCCGGAGAGTAAATCAGATTACTGTCCTCCACGAAGTTATTCGCAGTTCGTAACTGCTTTTTTGACTTTGACGGATATGTTTTTTTAATTTACAGTAGCAAAATTCGTCCAAAGAAAAGTCATATTTTTAATATATTGAACATCAAAATGGTAGAAAAAATTAATTGATATACACACCATGACACTTATATACAAGTGCACTGTAGGGCTCTTACGAAGCTGATGTGAGAACGAGAACCATGATATTGCGAATAGAAACACGAAAGATGAATTCTTCCCATGCATTACACAACTGCGATTCATTCTGCTCTTAAGGCCACAAGACCTATACATTTCCGGATGAAATACATGGCATTGAGTTTCGTATTCAAGCTAGTACTCAAAACCCGGACTTGTTATGTAGTAAAAATATACTTCACACATAAATTACTGATTGTGATTTCACCAATGCTACAGTGTTCTTGAACTTTCTTCTTCGCTTCTACTTCTTTTATTTCTAACTTGTCCTTCTTCCCCTTCTTTTTATCTTTTCTCTCCTCTCACTTCTCCTCGTTCTCCTTTTTTTTCTTCNCGTCCTTCTTCCCCTTCTTTTTATCTTTTCTCTCCTCTCACTTCTCCTCGTTCTCCTTTTTTTTCTTCTGTTTCGTCTTCTTCTTTTGTCTTCTTCATTTTCTTTTCTTCTTCTTCTTCTTCTTTCTTTTCTTTTTCTCTTCCTTCTTCTTCTTCTCCTTCTTTTACTGCTCGTCTTTCTCTTTCTCCTCCAGCATCCGTCTTCTCCTTTTGTCTGCATCTTTTTCCAGCCCCTTTAGTTTCGGATAGCGTTGGAAGTGATATGATGCACCAGTTGCATTAAGTTTGCCTTAGAATAGGACAATATAGACACGCGAGTTACAAAATTTTCTGAGTTAGTTTCCCTGTTGATTATTGTTAAGGGAAGTTGTGGTTAAGAAAGAGCAGATTACCACGGGCAGAAGTGGTCACTCCTCTGGGATAGGGAAGAATGTATAATTTAACAATCGAAGGAAAGTTAAAATCTACCCATCTATTCAATATATAGTCACTGTGTCAAATCGTTCCTTTATTAATTACATGGTTATTAGCAGCCAAACATTTTGAATGAAAAGGAAAGCCTCAATTATTATACTTAATGAAGCATGTTCTGCTAAGGGAGGTTATTTCAATTTGAGTAAGATTGCAAATAATCATTTAAATAAAACGATAGGCACCTCATTTTGTCATACACTTTTAATGGTTTAATATTCCCCTTACTATATTAAAAATTAATTCAGCGTGTATCCCACGATTCAAAGATGTGTGCAATCACACTTCATATATAAAATACAACATAAATATTAACATTGTAATATTTATAATAATTATATTTAAACGTTAAAGGCAGAGCTTTCAAATGTCAATCATGAGTGGCAGCACTGTTCACGTAAAACGTTCAAGTAAACTGCAGTTAGTTGTGAGTGACCACAAGTGAGGTTATATCTGGCAGTATGTTCACGTAAGCGTCAAAGTTTTAATACAACTACAAGCACGTTATTCTTTTAGACGTTTCATGACGTTTAATGAACCCAAACTAGTTGTAATAAAAATAGTTCATCCTCTGGCCACTGAGTCTAAGGTGCGCGCAATTACAATTTTATCGCAAACACAGTAGTCGATGTAAGGGAGATATCCTGAATGGGACGAAGGTTTAAATGGCTCCTGGGGGTGAAACTCGACGAGCACAATGGGATGAAACGAATCAATAATAAAATAAAATGAACAAAAAAATATAATATGAAAATCAAGAAGAGCTAATAAAAGTTAGTTTCATGGTAAATTTCTGTAATATATGGTTTCAATTAATTCAATTACAAATGATGTTTTATTAATGTCGAAAAATTATGTTTATTGAAGATGAATTGCAGATTGGAAATAAAAATGGCATTTGGATGTCGAGTGCTCGGATGTAAATAAAATGATGTACGTAAGATGTTGCAACGTAAGGATATGAAGTATTTTTAATGATATGCAAAATGTTTCTCTAATATTGCGAAGGACTAAATTAATGATTGCGAGTACGTAACATTTGTTTTCTATTTGTATCGTCAAGGGTCAGGTGAAGATTGGGACCCGAACCCGAACCCAAGACATCCTGCTCTAGACGCAAGGTGTGCTGTCCACTTCACCACCCGCCTCGACTCCTCAAGCTAGTACACATCATCCACCTGACCTCTTCCGGTGAACCTGTGTTGCATCCCCATTCAAGGGATAAGTGATTACAGGCGGCTCCCTATGCCGTGTTCAGTTGTACCCGGTTTCCACGTACCTACGTGTCGGATGCCATTTTGAACTCACAATTTCTGAGTACCTACTCGCGGAGGAGTGTTTGCATCGGTAACGGTTTGTTGTGTACGGGCTTCAGGAGTCGATGAGGGTGGCTCGGTGGACAACACACCTGTGGTTAGAGCAGGAGCTCCCGGGATTGCGTCCCGGTCCGTCGCAATTTTCACCTGCCTTTTGACGATGCAAACACTCCTCTATGAGTAGGACCTCTGAAGTTGAGTTAAATATCCATTTTTTGTTTCCGTTTTGAGTTATAAACTATTTTTGCTTTGGTGAACTACCATCTCTGCGCGCCGTCGTAGAAGCAAGATTCAAATTATATTGTATGCCTCTAAGTAAACGAGAAAATGAAACGGCGCACAGTAAAGCAAATTTAGTTCTTAATTTGAATAAGTAAATATATATCACGGAAATAGCTTATAAACATTTGTGAAAGGATTAATCATAAAATGAATTTAAACAAACAAAATTTGTTGACGCATCATTACAGAAGTTATATCTCGTGACATGGAACTATAGGGAAGGGCGGAAGATCTAAAATTTATTTATTAACATTATACGTAATCAAACAGTACCGATGAGCTGGAAAACCTGTAGAAAATTATGTATGAGTTCACCTTGAAACTAGTAATGAATGGTCCAATGCAACTGTTCTCTGAGGATTTATGGCAGTAAGAGCTCTCCTAAATTATCCTCATACACTTACTCATTAGTCCGTAAGGACAGGGAAAAGCGTAAAAGATGAAGGAGATAACGCGGTGCCGCGGACAATGAAAGTACAGGATTTGACTCCCTGAGAAGATTTACGAGAAACACACGATGGATTTTTCAGAAGAGAATCCGGGGAAAGGAGCCAAGCCAGTGTAAAGTCAGGTCATGACTAAAGCTCGCTTCACACGATGCATTTTGTATGCAGTTTTCGCTTCCAATATCCTTTGATGTTTGTAATCCAGGCAGCCCTGATACTTGTCCTGCTGTGTTGACTTCACAATGATGCATTTTACCTCGACAGTTTTGATGTTCCAAAGCGTGCCTATTGACAGTTCGGGAAAATGGACGTGATTATTGCAGAGATTGTTCATTGACATTTAGCAACTAGCGCTAATATGTTAACTAGAAGAGTAAATGCAAATAAACCAACGTAACGACAACTTAGTTTTTTAGGTTTTTTGGTGTTATTATACAGAGGCAAACAGTGGAATGGTCGAAGTACGTTGCTTCATGAGCTCCAATATAACCTCAAATGTAAAAAAACGTACTTGCGATACTTTTCTTGTATGATAAAAAGTAATTTAGAAGGAGTAGTGATTAATAGTAAGAGGGTTTTTTAATTGGGGCTTTAGGGTTCGCCAACGTCCATGTCATCAGCTCAAATCTAGATCAATTGTTGGTAAATACTAACAGTTAGTGATACTAGGAGTAGTAGGAGCTGGATAGAAGAATGAGGGTTTGCTTTTCAATTGTCACAGCTATATAAACTGGGACATCAACGTGAAAAGCTACAAATTATTTCTGGTTTATCTTGGACGCAAAGTAAAGTCTTGGCCAGCTTCACACTCTGGTCAGTTTGACCTCAGGATAGTCCCAGTACATATTTTACAGCAGACTGAGTGGGCCTCGGTGCCAATATGGGTGTATATATACTACTGCTAGTAACGTCCATTATGTAATCTGATTAAATAAATAGTTAATCACTTACGTCCAAAAAATATCGTAGGTGTTTAATTATTTATAATAATATATAATTTTCAATTCACCAAAAATATTAATGTATAATAATTATGTTGAAAGGAAAAGTGGATTTCTCCTGAGATTTACTAATATATCCTGGTCCCTGTCAATGATTTAGACATTATGGGTAGCTAGCGATCTGACCCGTCTGTGCAAGGGAGATTTTTCATTTTTTGCTTGTAGCTTTTTATCTCTTTATAATAATTTAGATTAGTCAAAAAGAGCATGTCCAAAGAATTTCCTTTTAAATATTTAAAATATTTCTTTATATTTCACATTGAAGAGGCTACGGTACGATTAGAAAAAACTTACACATCTTTAAAAGAGGGAGAGGATTTTGTTAATTTTTAATAAAATGTACACAGCAATATTCCTTTTATTTTTCATAACAAGTGTGCACAACTTGTCGAATCAAATCACGAAGTACAAATATTCTGCATTAAAGGATGAATGACATATGGGTGCGCTTTTTCGGAATCTCGTGTCATGTGTTTGAGGTCATTTGTGGTGAATTTTATTCAGCTCGAAGTGAAATGAACCTTGTTAAAAAAACAATTACACATATTTTTGTGAGACAATAACTATATCTTCGTTAAAATACTTAAATATTAGTAGAAGATTGTTTCTATTGTTATCTCCATACAAATGTTACGTGATAGTATTGTATTGTATTGTCCATATTATTACTTAATGCATAATTCTAAAGAAGGATAAGAGGTTGTGGAAAAATTTAACTCACTAATACCCATCATTAAATCTCATTGTAAAATTTTACGAATTATTTCCAACTTGTAATTATTTTCAGAAATGACCTGTTTTATGGAGGGTGACAAGACATTACTGCTTCAACATATTGTTGTCAGAAAAACATTCTTTTCGTTCATTATGGTGAAATATATTCGGATTTCCGAATGGAGTGTCAAATTATATCTTATCTTTGATTCAGACTATCCCATTGAATGCAAAATATTCTGACATGACTGTACCCAATGAACGTTTTTATGACTTGAGCCCCTTCATGGGTAGTGAGCAGGGGGATAAGGAGATGAGTATTCAATAGGCGCAGCTGAGAGGTACGAGTGCTGCCATCTGTGAGCTATACGATGTACTACTTTCATATCGATCGCAAAAGGCCGGTAAGAGACGTGAGAACAGTACTAGTGGATTGCTACTATTTGAACAATATTGTATAGGATGAAATAATTGGACCGGAAGTTGTGCTGTGTAATAATAATTGTGAAAATGTATTTCCATATTCTTTCAAATTTTCTACTAACTATATTTTCAATGCACTTCTTTTTGAACTCGTTTACGTCACATATTTTGAATGAACTAGTACCCTATCTCAATTAATTCACTCGTGTATTGCTTCTGAATCGTATTGAAACATCTCCGAAAAGTGATTGAATGATACGATCAGTGCTTAATTTCAGTACCAGTAATTGAACCATTTCATGACATGAAATCGTATGAATTTCGCATCTTGGTTATTTTATTTACTGAAAATGACTGTTGAGAATTGACGTAAAAGAAGCAAAGTAATATTTTTGTTTTTAATATTGCTTCGGTATTGATCCACATTGTGACTTTGTGTAACGTAAAAAGTTGAATGTAGAGTACTATCATTAAAACAGTGAAGAAACATGGCATAAAATAAATTATGTTTTTACATTACAACTCTCATACTTCGTTATAAATTGAATAATTGAGGTTGTACACAACGATTTGACGGGAGTACATTCCGCTTAGTTTCAGATACTTTCGCTCAATAAAGCAGTTGCCTCTTTAGCTCAGTGGCAGAGCACTGGTCTCGTAAACCAGGGGTCGTGAGTTCAAACCTCACAGGAGGCATGCAATATTTTTGATCGTAGATAATTATATGAAATGGCATTGAACGGTTGATTGATGAATTCGCGAAGTCAATTCGACCTTCTGAAAAGCTATTTCCTGCTCTACTAGGCCTTGAACTTGAAGTGCTTCGGCATGAAAACCGCCGCCATTACGTAACTTCACTCCCGTGACTTGTTTTGTTCCGTATGACATAATCAAACGATGTAATGCTTCTGAAGTGAACTATAAATAAATTTATTGTCAAACAAGCAGTTACACACTGCGTATGATCACGCGGAGGACAATAAACTAATTTACTCTCCGGAAGCAGGCAAGGGACCATCCCATCAATTCCGATCAAGGGCCCTAAGGCAGAGGTGGATTCAAAAATTTAAGGAAAAATTCCTAGATAAGATAAAAAGTTAGCTACAAGTTATAATACTAATAGAATGTCAATATGTTTGTAATTTAACACAAAAAATTATTTTACACGTACAAATTATTATCGAACTATAGATTATTCTGAGTATAGTGTTTAAATATCATAAGAATTGAAATAACAATAAATTCACGACTTATTACTACAATAAACATGCCTCTAGACAAAGCCTAGAGAACTAAATTGTAGACTTTAATTGGTTTACCTTACAAACACATATTAGTACAATTTCCACACTAAAAAAGCAAAGTGTTTAATTATTAATGTAATCTATAAGTTATTTTAAAATATTTATGTTCTTATTAATTTTACATGGTTTTAAATTATTAATAATTAATTATTTATCTCATGCATTAAACTATGGAAATTATTTGTGAAATTGTTTCCTTAAACATTTTCCAAAATTTGATCTGGATTAATAAGGTATTACTGAAAATGCTTCGAGGAAATGAAATTTCGATCTTTGACACCATGCTCTGGAATTCAAAAACACGTCAGCGCTATCTTCCTATATGTCGTGATATTAAGAGAGTCTTTGAACCATAGTGCTCGACCATTAACTAACAATCATATGAACAAGCAAATTGCGTTAGCACAGATACCAGCACTCATGTATTATTCATTTGTGAGGGTCTTACATAATTTAATGTGTATCTTCGTCAAATCCAAACAGATATTTTGGGAGGTCATGGTTCTATTTAAGAATTATTACAAGAGAGAAAGTCTGTAATCTGCAACATTGTGTGGTTTATATTAAGTATGTGAGTATTACCTTTTATAAACACTTTTTAAGAAATAGGAAAATGTATTCTTGTGTAGGTTTCAGTAAGAACGTGGATAGTGTATTTTTCGTTTATTCAAGTTACGGACCGGTTAAAATTTCCAAAGTATTTTTCTACTATAACCTAGGAATTCAACGTAGATAGAATGTGCTATTATAATACTTACTAGCGAATATGAAAAACTATTTGTACTTATATGTATATGACTCGAATTTTTTAGAAATTTATATTGGATTCACCTGTTTACTACTATTAAACGCTTAGTTAATTGATTCTTACTGCTTCTTTTTTAGAAATTCTACGTACATATTCACTATTTGATTGGAGAAGAATGTGCATTTTTGTAAAGTTTAGACTTATATGAATGAACATCACGATAAAACTTTTTTGATGGATTATCATGTTCTCCTTTCTTCAATAATTGCAGATAGCTGGTTACCCGCTGGTTATTACCGGAAGTCACAGATATATCCCTATAGGCAGCAAAAATATTCAAAAATAAGTGTGTTACATCATCGGTTTTCGTTGACTCCATGTTTAGATCTATGGAAACAAGAATACGCAGATTGATTCAATAATAAGAACGAACGCCTCAAATATCTTAACGCATAAAATAATCTCAGTTTACTGCTAATTATTTGACATATTCAAATGGTTACATAAATGTACTGTCAGAAACACTGTTACAACTGCGTATGACCACGTGGAAGACAATAGACTAATTTACTCTCCGGAAGCAAGCAAGGGACCATCCCATCAATTCCGATCAAAGAACCCTAAGACCGAGGAGTATTTATCATTTTTGCGCGTCCTTGAGATAAGAATAAAAATAGTTAGCTACGGTTAGAATAACGACAATACCAACACATTTATATTTAAAAGAAAACAAAAAAGTCTTTTAACAAATGTGTATTATTATGAAATATTTAAATTATATGAAAATTATTGTTTATAATTCTTAACTATTAAAATTTAAAACTACTAAATTAAAGTTTAATTATTACAAAAGCATTAATAAGACGGCCACCCCTAGACCAGAAATAAGGAGTACATTTATAAAATTCGCCTCTGCACGAATGAAAACCGGGACAGAATAGGGCATTTTTCCAGCTGCTGAGTTATTGAACCTTCCTTTGCTTTTTTAATGAAACTATAATGTACTGTATTCAACGCTGTTTCAGAGCCAAAAAAAAAAAGATAAATGCAAACTTATGACATTTATATACCATCTATTCAAAACATCTACATTACATTACATATAACTATACACAACATTTATCCAAAATATACCTACTGCACCAATGCTTCTACCATGTAAAATAATTTAATGGTTTTAATAAAAGTTAAATTCGTCTTGTACTTAATTACGCCATTGTCGTAGTACTTTCACAATAACTGATAACAATTTCAAAACTACTTTCCTGCATGCTTGTATTGTGTCTTATTGTTCATATAAATTTAGTTTTATCTGCACTCAACCTTGGCACAGTTGTGTATATTATCTCTGTAGCCCCATCCCGGCCCGAGTTTTGATTTATATACAATATTTTCCGAATAATCTAGAGTTTATAATAACAGGCCTAGTGAAATAGCTTTTTCCGCTTTATTAAATACAAATTTGTTGGTATTCTGTAAATATTATTATAGGTAACTATTCTTAGTAGTGTACTGAAATGTTAAATCTTCCTCTGCATAAAAACCCTTGATCGGAATTGATGGGATGGTCCCTTGCTTGCTTCCTGAGAGTAAATTAGTTTATTGTCCTCCACTTGGTCATACGCAGTTTGGAACTGCTTCTTTTGACAATGATTCATTGGATTTGAGTAAACAACAAGCGTAACAGCAATGCGAATTTTGAAATATTTCCGAACACAATAATCCAGTCATATGGTAGTTTGGCGGGGACTTTGCCATCTGGTAAAGCTTGTGCGTTATGAGCAAAAAATCGAAATTCTTCGTAGAAATGCTGTTTTATTTTTTTGTTTCGGATTGTGCACCAACAAAAACGTAGACTTTATATTTTCTTCTTGGATTTGCCGTTTTTATTTCTCTACCGACTGAATTTTAAGGAATGGGAATAAAATGAATTGCCATTATGACAATTCGTTCATTTCGTAGGTGTATGTTGAAGGTATTATATCCTCGTTGACTGAAGGCAAGTTGCCTACTATTCACGAAACTTGCAAATGTTCACCAAAGTAGTTCTAATCAATTAATAATTCATTCTACTGATTTTTACAGTTGAATAAGGACAATTATTTTTTGATTTTAAGACTTGATAACAAATTTAAATTGTCGTTTAACTCTTTCTTTGACGAGGGTCGTGTAACCTACAGTCACGTGATGCGGCTGCAATTTCCGTTAGACAGTTTTTGCCTGTTTCCACAATTTTTGGTGAATTCTTTTAACTACCTCGTAAGGTATGAAAATCTTAACGTCCTTGTGTCCCTATTTCTATTTCCTATGTTTTGGTAGGTTTTTATCTCTATGTTAAGCTGGTACTTTTGCCAGAATATGAAAAGAAAACATAAGTCCACAAAAGTTTCTCCATATAAGCCCATAGTAATTTAAAGTAAAATAATTCAAAATTTTGCGCCGTAAGAGTATGGAAATTCATAGCTACTAAATACAGAATGCTTCAAACTATCACTTGAAACATTTTTGGGGGATACGTGTAGCGACGGATCTAGACCGAAATGAAGGGGGGAGGTCTAGAGGGGAGGGGTCTGGCGAACATTTCTCTTTGAAAATCATAGTATTGCGACATAAATGTAATAAATATTGTCTTTAAATAAAAAACATCTACTTATGAAATGGACAATTAACAATTAACAATATTCAATGGTGACCAAATTTATTATCTGTTTAAAGTGGCATAAAACGTAGCTAACTTTTTATCTTAACTAGGAATTTTTGCTGAAATTTTTCAATCCGCTTCTGCCTTCGGGCCATTGATCGCAATTGATGGGATGATCCCTTGCTTTATTCCGGAGAGTAAATTAGTTTATTGTCCTCAGTCATAGGCAGTTTGTACTGCTTTTTTGACAATAAATTTATTTTATTTTAATTTTATTTTAAATTTATTTTATTTCATGAGGGTGAGGATTTTGTGAGTAAATCAGAAATTTTATAAAGGTAAATAATAATTCATGAAAATATATTTTTAATGCAGAGATAATGGACAAAGAACAAAAATACATAAAGTTATAAAATAGAATCCAAATCAAGAGTTTTGTTTAGGATATATTATTTAAAACAACTGTCTTGAAGAGACTATATACAGTGGTGGCGCCAGACCGTAATCAAGGAGGGGGGCTAACCTGGGTCGATTTTTGTTTAAAAATTATGGTTTTGCAACGCAAATTTTAGAAATATTTTCTTAAATGAAATGCATCAAATAAATAATTAACAATTAACAATATGGTATTATTAATAACAATAATTATTATTTGTTAAAGTTACTAACATGGTATTATTATTTTTATTAATATGGTATTATAAATTTAATAATCTGGCATTATTAATAACAATAACAAATATGACTAATAACAGTTATTAATCTGGTAACACTTTTACAAATTGTGCCATTTATCAACTTCAATTTTATCTGGTAAGAGGTCAGGTCCAATAGGTCAGCCCTCCCCCCGCAGAGATCCGCCAATCATTATATATAAATATATAATTATACATAAATACTAATTATATATAAATAGTATTAACTGGAATGGAAATTACATTCGTGAGAAAATTGAAATTTTAACAATGGAAACTTATTAATTTTATGACGGTCTTTATATTAATCTGTAGATAGCAATCAGTTCCGCAGAAAGATCTTTATGTTGGAGTAGACCCAGACTTCTCGTTAATCTGAGTACCAATAAATAAAGGATCTGATAACAAACAGCTTACAACGTACATACAGACTACGCAGCATGGGAGGAAAAACGACATCCCGTAAATGAATAGAAATACGCATGCCGTCAACAGATGGCATGAAGCATGTAGAAAAGACAAATTTCAAACATTTTTAAGACCGTCCCATCCTCTGTGAAACAAGTTAAGTTCCCACCTACTGCCTCCTCACAACGCGTTAATAACACTGGGAGCCAGTCGTGAGTTGTGCTGTCGGCAAAGCGCTTGCGTTGTATCGTCTACAAGTATTGCTGAGTTGATCCGGCATGAAGCACACTTAGTGTTGCGAATAGCTTCAACCAGTGAGTGTAACACGCAGAAATTATTATTCGTTTGCATATAACATGTAACTGTTGTGTGCCAAATATCTGGTAACACTTTCACCAAGTATACTTTCATAAATTCGAGTTTTATCTGTTGAGAGTTCAGATACAATGGAGTGGAGTGGGGAGGCTATAGCCCCCTTTCTATTCCGGGTTAGAGACTGCTGGACTAAGGAGGTATTACTGGAGCAATATCTTCTGCAGACGAGTAATGCATGAAGTCCGATTGATACTCAGTCCACTAATGTATCAAATTTCAGTTCAACGATTACAATGTCTCATCTTACGATATAGGGGTGAAAATTCATTTATATTATTCAGTTCCTATGAGAAAAAAAAATCAGTACAATCTTTATTGTCACAAAAGCAGTTGCAAACTGCATATGACCACGGGGGGGCATAAACTATGTTACTCTCCGAAAACAAGCATCCCATCAATTCCGATCACGCGTCCATGGGCAGTGGCGGATTTAATATTTATAAAAGAAATTATTTAATAAATACCTACTGTTATCCATTTATTATTCTAAAATAAAACTGTATATATTTGTGCACTAAGAATTCAAGATTAATAAAACAAATGTATTAATGACATTCCCGCCCAAGGAAAATCCTCCCTCCCCGAAGGAATATTGGAGAAAACCCGGGCAAGAATGGGGTTACAGATATAATGTACACAACAGTGTCAAGGTTGCGCACAGTTAGAAATAAACTATTAAAAACAAAAGGAGCAAAAACAACATGCATGAAAAAAGGAATTAATCAGTATCTAGAGTACTATAACAATGGCGTAAAAAAGTATAAGAAAAATTAACTTCACCCACATCATCCGAAGTCATATGGATAACAATATTTAATAGGAAATTGAAACTCTCATTAAGTTCTTTTATTAAATTCTGTAAATTCTTTCACATTATAGAAACAACAGCACCCTAGAAAACTTTTAACTGTGGATTTCAGGAGATTCAATTTATTTGTGTCTTTTATATTTTTGGATAGGGAATTATACAAAATTATTCCTAAATGATAAGGGCCTCTTTGGCAAAGAGTTCTTGACACAACAGGACGATGAATATTGATGTTATTACGAATATTGTGTTCGTGAACTAGAGTGTTTCTTCTAAAGCAGGAACCGAATTTCCCTTCAAAACACCACGTGGAGGTGAATGAGCTAATTTACTCTTCGGAAGCAAGCAAGGAACCCTTCTAACAATTGATATCAAAATACTCAAAAGAGAACCGAAGAAACACCTGGGCCAGAATGGGGGGTGGGGGTGGGGGGTTACAGAGATATTGGACTCAAACGTCCCAAGATTGCGTAATTTAAAAATATAATTATAATACATTAAAAACAATCAAATAAGCTTGCATTAAAATATTTTAAATTTAATATATTATTCTTAGTACAATGGCGTGTTAAACTACACAAAAATTGATGAATTTATCTAACAATCATAGTATTACTTATTAATTATATGACGGTGCTTATATTAACCTATGGATGGCAATTAGTCCTGTAGTATGATATTTATGTCGGAGTGAGCTCAGACTTCTCATCAAAAATTAATTGATGTTAATTTTGAAGTTACTTGTCCTTAAAATATTTTTTAATGTTTATTCGTTTAATTTAAGTTTTATTCAAAATTTTCCAAAAACTACGACTCCATTTTATAAATGTAACAAGCATTAGTTTCCATGAATAAAACAAATCAGAGGTGAAGTGAACAAATAGCATTTGCTTTAGTCCACAATAATGTCACAATGAAATTTGTTCAACTTGGAACTAGATTCACTGATATTCATGATATCAATTAATTAAAAATGGTAAATTAAGTATATTTTATGTAGATAAAATACTTCCTTTACAACCTATAAAAACTTTTGGGTGAGGTCCTATGCCCCGAGCTCCCTCGCCTTGTAATTTTAAACCAACCCTTTAAATTCAACTTTTCCAAATGACCTCAATTTATAAGTTGCGCCAAAATTATTAAATTCGACACCTACATAGGCAACGGAAGCAAATGTCTTCTCTAATTACATCAGTTAAACGCCATAGACGAGGCGATGTAGGATGTGGTTGAAGCAGAAGCAGCTGACGGGAAATGGCAGATGGCAGTCGGCACACGCTGCCTGCAACTTCCGCATCCGGCCGCCAGGAGCACTGATTATTCACAAGATGGCGTCTAGTCCGCTGCTGTCATCGCCGAACATAACGGGGAAATGGGAGGAAACGGATAAGTTGAATCACTTTCGAAACGAAAGATTCTATTATCGCTTCCTTATTGCTTTGAAGAAGATCTGATTTATCCAAATCCGTTTAGAACCCTTCTAAAAATAAAAACGAAATAGAAAAGTAAATTATAACTTACGATCTCTAAAATACATTTAATATTATTTTCAAACGTTCTGATCATATGTTAATATTTGTTACACCTGAGGAAGACTCCAATTTCGAGTCCAAACGTTGTGCTTAAAAAAAGCGCAATAAATATATCGTGGTCGTCCAAAAAGGTCGTAAGTTATTATTTACTTTTCTAGTTCTCTCTCTCTCTCTCTCTCTCGGGGCTTTGGGGTTCGCCAACATTTAGGTCTTAGAGCCTTTCTAGTCATATAAAGGACGGGAAGAGAGGAATTACTAAAACACAAAATATTTTAATGATTTATCAAAAATGTCGTGTAAAACTAAACAGCAACTGATGTTAAGAAAATGGATTAAGTTTCCCATAAAAACAGTCTAAATATTTGGCAATGTTTTAATACATAAAACACTACGTTCATTTCAACTTTCTACCTTTCCTGCTTTCTTTAAGTTCATATAGCTATATCTTATTACTATGAGGTAACTTTTTGTTCATTCCCCCCTCCCACCACCACCATACTTCACCAAATGGCAAAATAGAGCTATCAACACTTTTTTTTTGTGGACAGATGGAATCAGAATTGTACATTTCATCCGCGTACTGTTAATTATTAATTTATTTGGAAGTTAAAATTGTATTGGAATTGAGGTTACTTCATGAACTCAGTTACAAATAACTCTTCAAGAATTCAGCTATTGTTATGTCACGATGGTTCAGCAGGAGCCTCCCGTATTTTGGCCCGGGTTTTTCTCCGATTTCCTTTGGGGTAGAGGCGGATTTTATATACAAACTCTTTGGGCTCTTGCCTAGGGGCGGTGGTCTCATTAACTATTGAACCATTATATATTTTACCTCGAATTTTGATTTATTTTAATAGTAACGGTTTATAAACACTTTTCCGTAATTTTTAATGATTTAATAATAATACGTTTTTGAGGAAAAAATATTTTATTAATACAAATGTTTCGGTATTCTGTTGATATTATAATCGTAGCTAACTTTTTTACTCTTATCTTAGCAGTGTGCTGAAATGTTAAATCCCGGAATGGTTCTGTTGCGCTCCTGGATAGTGGAAAGAAGGAATTACCAATGCAATGGTTTTTGAGGATTTTTACGGCCCCCCTCCCACATCGCTCTCCCCTACCCAGGTTTGGTATAACGTGACGAAGCGTGACGTCACAAGATGACCTACCCTCTCCCATCGTAAACAGTGATGATCCCCCTACCATCATAACATGAAAAACAGTAATTAAGAGAGAAAATATAATCCTTTGTATAAATAAATAAATACATTTATTGTCAAAAAAGTAGTACAAACTGCGTATGACCACGTATAGGTCAATAAACTAATTTACTCTCCGGAAGCAGGCAAGGGACCATCCCATCAATTCCGATCAAGGGCCCTAAAGCAGAGGCGGATTCAAAAATTTAAGGAAAATTCCTAGATAAGATAAAAAGTTAGCTACGAGTTATAATACTAATAGAATGTCAAGATGTTTGTAATTTAACACAAAAAATTTATGTTACATGTACAAATTATTATCGAACTATAGTGTTTAAAAATCATAAGAATTGAAATAACACCAAATTCACGATTTATTATTACAATAAACACGCCTCTAGACAAAGCCTAGAGAACCTGTATAAGAAATCCGCCCCTACCCGAAGGAAAACCGGAGCAAAACCCGGACCAGGATGGGGCTACAGAATTAATGTACACAACCGTGCCAAAGTTGAGTACACATAAAACTAAATTAATATAAATCATATATTTAAAATGATTATAAAGGTAAAAGGTGCGCACGGAGAAAATAGTGCGTGAGGAATTATAAGTCTTTTGTTTTCACTGAAGGAAAAGTTTAAACATTTATGACATACGAAATGTAACGTCACGTTTTCTAAAATACCCCCAGTTTCCCTCATAACGAACCGTCACGTTTTGCCAATTCCCCCCTCCCTCAAAACCTTGACGTAATTTATAAACGATCCCTGAGGATTGCAAGATTCAGTTCGTAATCGTAAAATAAAATTATATTTGAAATTGAAAAATAATTACAAAGAATTAATATAAGAAAGGTAGAAATTATTCATTATTAATCTTTTATATTCCTTTACTAAAAATCAATTTTCTTTTATACATTGTCCCTCATGACCAGAGTGAAAAGGGGAATACCAGTTAGTGTACGAATAAAAAACCTTCCCGCCTTTGTTTTAAGATCAGAAGATGTAGAAGGATAATATGTTTGACATTAGAATTTTAAATAACTTTTGTTGTTTTTAAAGTGTAATTTTGTGCACAGAGTATTCATAAAGTGTATCATTTTCTGTTCATCAGTGAAGAAGAGAAAAAATAACTTGAAACATTGGTAAGAAATATACCTTGGTTTTGTTTTTAGATTAAACACAATCACAACAAATTCTGAAAGTTGAATATCAATATGTTTGTTTTTTGGTTAATTCGTTATTCGTTATATTAGATCCTTTGAAGTTGATCATTCACTGTCTTCCAAATTCAACTGAAGAAACAAACATTTAAACATTAATTAAATAGTAATCTAAGGTAAAATGCATTAAGTAAAATACTTAAAAATCGAGAAACCCGATCAAATGAGTCGACATCTGCCTATTTCACCTCCTCTCAAACGGTTTATGAAAACTCACTCACGATGTAGTAATCCCCATTATCGTACTCAGATAATGATTTGATCTCGTCCAATACTTTCTATGTTTGTTGATGTTCTCATTTCCCTATATATCTTCAATCTGGATTGAATAACCCCTTCTGTCGTTTCCTCGTTGCAAGCATGTCTGCAAAACGACGTGATTCCCAATATGGCGGATTGAGGTCAGCGGAAATAAAAGAAGATGGCAAACCTCACTTGTTCACCATCTGGAGCGTCCAAAGGAAGTGTGTAATACAATGCAATAGCAGATGGAGAATAGGAAATCTTAGTGCCTGTTGGTACGCACATTCTCGTATACAGAGAATTTTAGCGCTACTTAAATTTGCATGTAACTTGATTTACTATCTCCGTATGTAAAAGTTCTAACCATTTGCAACGTTCCACAACAATGATTTTAATGTATATTTTTGAATTTTTAAACACCTACCAGGTGAACTCACAAGTTGGTACCTGGGGTTATTGAATTAAGGTTATCGTAGAAACTAATAACTTATTCATGTAACATACCACGAACTTCAATTAAAACAAAAATATCAGAAATTCCTTATTGAAAAAGGTACCAATCAGGTTTCCATATGATTTCAATAACGAATGTCTAATATCTCGTAGAGAGAAAAAAACCAATACCAAAATTAGTACCAAAAAATCATTTACATTCCTGTTTATTATTTATCTTTTCCATCACAGAAGTAAATAATATTAAAAATTTCAACAATTATTTCATGAATTATTTTATTTTTACATCAAGGTCTATTCCGTTGACACACAACCAAATTATAGTAGAAAACTTCATAATAATTTATAGACATAACTTCAAATTAAACTACATAACTTCACAATAATAATAAATATTTCGATAATTAAAGATTAAATATAATATAAATTTCGATATACAAATGTCCATTACCAATCAAATTTTATTCCTTAAACGTTTACTCATACCACTCATTAGTGCTCATTACGTCATATTCATGATTACTTTATCAGTTAAAAAAAAATTCATCCTAACACAGGAAAAAACATATTCCAATATGGAAAAGAACACGATCATTCCATAAGAAAAAAATATTGTCGAGTAAAAAACCAAATATCGAAAAAACTTCCAATAATTCACCAGATATCAAATCATTCAATGTGCAAAATAAACATTATACATAATGTGGCGCTTTCGCTTGAAAGCAGACCTCGTCATTTCAAAACACCCTTTTTCAATGAGGTTTGCAAGACGAAAATTCCTGGGGACACACCAATCTCTCGAGCAGAAAACCAAACTTAGCCTCCAAATGTTCATTCTTCAGATATCATATGGTCTAATGTGTAAAATAAACATTAGACATGATGTGACACCTATGTATGAATGCAATCGTCGTCATTTTTCAAAAAAAAAAATTTTATTTCAATGAGGCTTGCAAGACGAAAAATCCGTAGAATACATCAATTTGTCGAGTAGAAAATCAAATTTCGATTATCCTGCAAAAGTCTTTTTATATTTCATATCGTCAGACGTGCAATTTATTTTTGGCTATATCATGAAATGTTATTTAGTTTTAGACAATTATTCGTCAGCTTTTAGTACCGATTTTCCTCTTTTTTCTAGTGAAATTAGTGTACACGTTCCATCAACTTCATATCATAGGATTTAACCAACTACTCTTCATTGAATCCTTTTTGTCACTTTCACTGCATGTAATACCTCTTCGTTCATTTTTATTCGCTTTAACATGTTTGTCGTCATTAGTAAACCATGCCTAGTTGACATGATGTATTTTTAAAGTCATTTTCTTGATTATTATAGTTCTCCTGGTAGATTTATCTTTCTCTATTCCTCGATCTCCCATTTTTGTAATGTGTCGTACTCTCCTCTTGGTTAATTTTCCCCTCCTAGGTCTCTCCTTCTCTTTACACGTAGGTCTCTTGTGTGCTGTTGTGGTTTTTAAGACCGAGTTCTTAGTCCCAGGACGAACTCGGTTGGGACTAAGTGAGGGACGAACTCGGTCTTTGATTCGCCAAGACACTCTGATCTTTAGTATGCGCTCCTCGCAAAGGTGGCACGTGTTAAGGTCGTGAGCGCCAGCGTCTGGAAAATGAATCATTATTTCATATTAATCCTTTTAACATATTGACATTGAGAGAAAGGAGTGACAGTATGTTTGGTGAACCGGAAGGGGAGTATCTCATGTCCTGTAGGATTGTCCTTTCTATGGGCATGACAGGGCGATTATGGGAATTTTTTATTACTTGTCTTTTGGCGAGGATCGGGCCATTTGGCCCGCTCTTCCACCTAACCTTGACTTGGGCGAGGAGAGATGTTTGGTTGCCAGGGATCTTAAGGTTCTGAACCGACATTTGTTAAGCTGGGAAACCCCAGCTGAAAACCTCACCTTGTTCCGCCGAGCTGTACCGTTCAGTGATATCGTGGTACCGAAGACACAACCACTAGACCAGGTCCGCTATCGTTATATGGATTACATCAAGAAGGTATAACTGGGATGAGAAATATGAAGCAATTGATAACAACGAAAGAAAGGTATGAGAATTTCAAGAAATATGTTACAATATTAGGAATACTACGTATCGTAATCAGAGGAGAATATGAAAATATGATTTCAACTTACAACGTCCGTGAGGAGTATTTGCATCGTCAACGACCGGGTGAAAATAGCGGCAGACCGGGTCTCGAACTTGGGACTTCCTGTTCTGGCAGGGTGGATGGTGCGTACGGATTTGAGAGTCGAGACGGGTGGTGCAGTGCACAGCACACCTGCCGTCACAGCCGGAAGTCTTGGGTTCGAGTCCCTGTCCGTTGACGATGCATGAAAAATAAGGGACAAGAACGAGAGGATACTATGACAGATTCGCCGTGGCGGAGACGGAAGCAGCAGTGGAAGCAGGTTGATGAAGTGGTGCTGGCTCGAAGATGGTAAAACAGGAGAATAAAGTAAATTTTAAGGGCTCTGTAATAACTTTTGTATGCAGACAGCAGTGAAATTGGCTCTTGGCTGAAATAAAATGAAAAAAAAATAGATACAAACAATTTGCGTGTGCCTAAAAATTGGTTTAGCAGTCGGGGAGCAACCCGTTGCCTAGTGGAAAGAGTCAAACAACGCCATCCACAATTGTATACCCAGATCTACAGTGGTCTGGGGGGAAGTGGTGTACAATTGTGGAAGGCGAACGGGTGATGTAGTGGTTAACACCACTGCGATCGAAGGATGAGTCCCGGGTTCGATTCCCGGCTCGCCTCCACTTTCACCTGTCCGAAAGTTGTCACAACTCCAATAATAAACATGCATTAGTGTGTATGTGATCATTATAACAGAACTTCATCATTTCGTGCTCAATTTCACTTCATAAACAGCTCCTGACCAATAAAGAATTCGTCATGAAACTGTAATCAACGTCGACGATGTCTTCACAAGTTTTTGTAGTGGAGCGAGAGTGTTCGAAAGATGAAACACTAATTTATGTTTTAAAACTCCCTCTAGTGGCTCAGGGCTAGCATACTTGCTCGCCTCTGAATTGCTCCGCGGTCAATTCTCGGCGGGGCCAGAAAACTATTTGTACCCAGTTCATATATATCTGTGACAACTGAAAAGCGAACCCTCCTTTTTCTATACACCTCCTCCTACTACTAGTATCACTAACTCTTGCTATTACTAACTGCTCCCACCAACACCTCCACCTTGGGCCAAGTTGTTGGTAAACTCAGTTAACCGGTCCACCTATTATGGATCTCTTTCCTCCTATCGTCCCATGTAAATAGGCTTCAATAGCACGCTACATTTCCCATTTACAAATACAATAAAATTAGAAAGAAATGGATTTATCTCTTTGATGTTCCGCAATGGAACACACATACTGAACGATCCACTTCAAGGAATACCTACTATCTTATGGATTTCAGCAAAAGTTACAACTAAAGTCAATAACCTCAATTTAGAAAACAAACTTGCAAGTCTGTAACAGCAAAAACTTGGATGTTGGTATAACTTTTATGACCTGCGCTCATACCTTTCTGTAGATTCATCTATAATTATAGAACTTACATATGTTGCTTTTTTATTACTAGAACAAGTGAACACCCTCTTTGTTGATCTCATAAAGTAGATACTACCTCTCTCTTTGCAATTAAACAAACTGTACAGGTGGGTTAAGAGCTACCCAAGTATATACTCAATTTGTTATATGAATAAAACTTGAGTTATTTGTACATAGTACTACCTGTGTGCACCCTGTTGTTTATCCTATCCATTTTATTAGTCGATTCTTTGTGAAGATCCCTCCTTATGCAGTAGCCCATGTGCTCTCCAACAAAAAATCAATAAAAATGTCAATATATCTGCAGCTGAAAAGCTAAAACATCATTTGAAAGCGTCGAATGATCAGTCCTATTCCACGATTACCCATAGTAAGTGTTCGAACTAAAGAAAATATAGAGGGGATATGTTTAAAGTTTTTCCATATTTCAATACAGTTCTTCCTGAAAAAGTTTGAAGAAAGGATATTTATACACTGAGGGGGGGGGACATTTAAAAGGACTTTAATATTTTGGTAATATTATTTTTTATTCTGATGTATAATGTACCTATTTTAATTTTATGTATGGACCTATTATAAACTTGTCTAAAATGTTTTAATTCATTTTTCTTTTTATAAGGATTTTTATAGTGTTTTATTATAATGATGTAGGTCCTACAAATATTCTTTGAAACATTTTTGGCACATTAGTTGAAATTAATACTAAGTTTGGTCAATTATTATTGACAATCACGAGAAATAGAATAAGATTCCCCTGGTAGTGAGTAAACATTAGACGTAGAAGTGGAGGGGGGATCAGAAGGAGGGAAATCCCTGACTCCCCCCTTTTAAAATCGAACCCCGCTCGTAGTAAACACATTTGGATACCTTCGTTAGTGCTCTTAACATTTGAGGTGTTAGCTTTCATTAACTCATTGTGTTTAATACACAGTAGGAATTCCAATATAAATTGTAAGATGCTGCACAGTCTTATAGTTTCAAACATCTTAATCAATACATGTAATTCATAAATTTGATTCGTTCTTATCCAAAGGAATGCATATAAACATTATTTATTCTGTGCCAATTTTCCTACAAGTAGTCCATTAATATCTCAATGTGAAATCCGAATGTGTGTCAGTTTGCAGCCTAATCACGACTAATCCACTGATCCGCTCGTGGTGATATTTAACAAGGATATAATTAAGACGTTCAGGAAGAACATGTGCTGACTTTTATTCACTGAATGCGTGAAAAGAAAGATAGGAAATTATATTGACCATGAATTTCGATAAAAAAGAGAGGTATAGTTGCCTAAACAGTTAGAGATAGATGACAACTATAATGGCTATATTGTTTGCCTCAGAGTTATACAAAAAAGTCCTGGACAGCATAAGCCTATCTGCATACTTTAACCTAATTTAAAAATAGAAGAGTTAAAAAACTTCAAATTGAGAGGGTAATTTAAGAAAAAAAATCAATCATCATAAAATGTAATGGATTTTTTGTTTTGTGCATTTAACAAAGATTAGAAACGTTTTTAAGTCGTAAAAAGTAGACAGATAGTTTAGATTTTACAAACGTTTTAATGAAATGGTGCAGCCGCGCTGCCGCTGTTGCGTCTAGCTTCGAAAGTAAAAATTCGAAAGACAGGCGAAGAGTAACGTAATTTTGCTCTCTGTTTCTACAGCAGGAGATCAATACCAAAGTAAACTATTTACTGAATTTTCGATTTCAATTCTTTTACTAACTTGTAAGGGTTTCTTAGAATAAAACGAGGCTCCAAAAGAGTATGAAAAACCCTAGATCTTCGAAGTTTAGCTCACGCATTATCAAAGACTTCGGTGCACCACCAAGATTTTTTTCGGAATTTGATTTAGATAATTTTGTATTAAACATTGAATGTATTTTGATTTTCTCTTCTAGTTCAAAGATCGTAAGGTATAGAAATTTAAAATTTGGCACACTTATTATCAAGGATTGGTTCCCGGGGACCTTCTAACAATTTTTTTAAAATTCAAATTAGATTTTTCTTTATTTACTTAAATTTTTGTTTGTTTTCAGACGCGTTGCACCGAGACCGAAAGTCTGGAGTAATACCAAAAGGTAATCAT
This sequence comes from Laupala kohalensis, assembly GCA_002313205.1. Lineage (NCBI taxonomy): Eukaryota > Metazoa > Arthropoda > Insecta > Orthoptera > Trigonidiidae > Laupala > Laupala kohalensis. Next base: position 77,882 of record NNCF01141912.1, read on the forward strand.
AATTACTTCCTCCATGCTAAAACCGGGAATATTGCTAGTATACAATGAGTGATTATTCGTCAAGTTTTCTTCATGGTCCTTTTGTCAACTATACGCTGAAGAGCATTATGATCATAGTGAGTACTTATGATGTATGTATTTCTCGTTTCGGCCAACTAAGGACCTCGATGACTAGTGCTGGTTAGGCCCAACTCTACGTGAGACTCATCGTGAACCTTCTTTGGGGGTGGGGTGGGGGAACAGCATCTAGATGGATCTAGATTAGATCTAGATTGCCGAATCCGAGTATTACACCTCCGGTGGTAAGCCGCAAACTATTCAATCATCACAGCTATTTAAACTTAGACATGGAAGTGGAAAGCTACAGTTTTTTTCTGGCCCCGCCGGGAATGGAACCCGGGATATCTCCGTGATAAGTGGTCTGAGTTCTCAGAGGGGCGAATTCTTCTAACATTAATATCAAGTATATAGGCAAACAAAGTAAGAACAGTTCTCCATCGAAGACTAGACCTAAGTATTCTTATGTTGTTTGACGCACTAAATCTACACTTGAATTCAAAATTGCTCCATCACTCCCAGTTATATTTTTAATCTGCATTTTTCTACATTTAAAGGAGGTTTTTTGCGATTTAAAAAGTAGAGGGTGATGGAGCAATTCTGACCTCGGATTCGGATTTAGCACGTACGCGTACATAAGGACACATAGGTCTAGTCTTTGGAACAGACAATTATCTTTTGTTTGGCGTGCCTGTTTGACTTTCTATTAATCTATTATTATAATTATCGTACCCACATAAAAAATCTATTTCACAAAAAAATTGGGATGTATATCTGAAAAAATATAAATTCTTAAAATTTTTGGAAAGTCATTACAATTATTTTGTAGGACATTGAAATAAAAAACTGAAATCAACTCGAAAGATTCCTCAACAATTGCTTAATTTTGGTAGATCCTTTTTTGTCCATCACATTTTCCCACTAATTGTGACGAAATCAAACAGAAGAGCATCAAATGGTGAGTTGCTTTCAGCGGGTAACAGGCCGGAGTGCATTGCAAAAGAAACGTATGTGGGAAGGAGGGTGTTCGCATACGCTGCTTAGCTCTTGAAAGTGGTTCAAGTTAAGGGTACACACATTAGGTATATCCAACCGGTCTCACAACCCCTCGTTGCAAGTGAAGGTACTGAGGGAGAAAATAGGTCCCTCGGGAGAAAGGTGGGGGTAGGGTTGAGAAAAAAAGGGGAGGATGGGAGAGGCCCATGTTGAGATGGAAGCCTCGTGTTTTGAATGCATTAAGTTCTCACGCTTTAGTACCATATGTGGTAGATGAACAATTTATTTATTACTCATTGGTACACATCATCAAGGATCACTTGACAGAGCACACACACACATATATATCTTCTTATATATAAAGGAGAGTGTTTGTATGTATGTATGTATGTAATTTGTTTACATTTTTGCGGTCATAGAAACACAACAAAAGAATTTTCTTACTTAACCGACACTTGGTAATTTAGAATTATAAACAAAAACAATTGAACATCATTGCTTAACAATGCCTCCAAAAAAACGTAAAGCTATTGAAAGTAATGAAGAAAGATATAAAAGATTAGCAACGATACGTGAAAGAGTTGCAAGATCTAGAAATTCAGAAACAGCAGGACACCGTGAAGCCAGACTCCAAGAAATGAGAAACAGGGCTGCAAAAACCAGAGCCTCTGAAACACAACAACA
>NNCF01141912.1:89859-100713 GCA_002313205.1 Laupala kohalensis
AGTGTCATATATATATATATATATATATATATATATATAACACTAGTGTTATATAGTTATGGAATTCTTGAAAATAAAAAACGACACTATTGTGTTCTATAAATCAAAATGTTTTTGAGTTGATGAGAAATAGAAAGTTACTCACAAATTGGACGAAATAGATTCGGAGTCCAGCCTTCCTCAGCCAAGTAGAAACCACTTCTCAGTAACTTTAAAACTTTATAATTTATAAGAATATGTATAATATAGTATAATATAACGAGCACTGATGGGGTCCAATTCTACGGGTGTTTACTTTCTGCACATGGCGTGAAACATTTTTGGGAAACAGCATTTACATATAAATTAGAATGCCAAATCCAAGTATTAAAATTGCGAAGCAGAGGGTTCGCTTTTCCCTCATCTTAGTCACATGAACTGAACCATTGACGTGAAAAAGCAAAACAAAAATACTTATTTTGAAACAAATGTTTTCGGGAATTGAACTCAGTGATGTACTTTCAATCGCTTAATTTTTTTAAGTTATTTGTTTTCTTCGGTTTTCATGTGTTTATTCATTAATCTATTCAATCAATTATTCATCGATGTCCAAATTTCCCAAAGGGGTGTGAAGTTGTGTTCCCCGGCTCTTCCAAATTATTAACTTAATATGAAAGAAGGTAAAATCATCTTAAAATCTTTTAATTTTAATTTCAATCGCTCTTTCTTTAAGGGTGATTTAAAATGGCCGCACTAATGTTTGCCCACCCATTCTTCAACATTATTGAAAAACATTGACAGATTCTTCTCACTTTGCTGACAAAACGAAGACGCTATTACTCGACGCGCTCAGCGGTGGTCTACCGGTTTTTGTTTCTTCTAATATTGTATCTTGTTTCACATAAAGACACTTATTGGTATTGCATTGAATCTGAAATAAAAGGAAACACAAATGTAAATCTAAAATAAAAACTTGATAGCGTCTTCGCTGCCACGATCCCGCTGAGCGTGAAATCAAACCCTGCTCGACCAAATTAGGTGAGATTATCAGCTGGGGTTTCCCTCAACTACTCCAGACAAATATAGGTTTGATACCATAAGTTCCCTGGCAACCCAACTTCTCACCTTCCAAATTCCCTCTTCCAAGTCCAACGGTTAGGTGGAAGAACCTCACCACAAGACATAAAATAAATAAATAAAAAAGAAGAAGGAAAAATATTCTTCTCTAAATTCGTGATGATCTGTGTAAATTTGGAATTTCCTTTTCATCGATTGACTTTTGAATACTTATAGAATTTTTCTTGTACGCCTGATGATTTGGAAAAGGAAGTTCGAAGTCAGTTTATTGACGTCAGTGGTTTTATAATGGATGGAAAGGACGCTTATCAACTCTTATTAGTTTGACGCATCGTTACTAGATAGCTCTCACAGTGAAAGCCCGATCGCCACGAAACCAGTATTAGGGCGAAACACGAGAACTAGAATATTCTAAACACAATCTTATCGAGTTACTGATACTAATATAGATTCGATATGGAATATCGTTCGACTGATTCTCAATTTTAAAATAATTTTTTGATATTTCTACTAATACTAATACTGATTCATTTCAGCGTAGGAATTAACCCTCCTATGGAAGTTTAATGCATCTTATTAAAATAATAACTAAAAAAAATATTACTAAAACATTAATTATACTACCTTGTAAAAAAACGTTTTTGAAAAAATTCCTTAATTAAAAAATTAATTCCGAACTTAAGAGTATTTGTTTGGATGTTTAAAAGTTTCCCTGGTATCCAAATCTATCCCATGCGAAGATCTTTATCAAACATGGTGAAATTGAATGAAACTGTCGTGACGAATTAGTGCGATATTTTAAATTGTTACCGTCTCTCGCGTACGATAATTTTCATTTTTTTAAATGTGAGCGAGTAATAGCATTTCAACCCAGGAGGCGTTCTGTGAGTTCAGGTAGTTAATAACAATAAAAATAATATTGTTATTACTGTCGTGTCAAAAAGGAAGATGGGGGTAATAAACGAAATAACTCACCGGAAACAAGAAAGGGACCATCCCATCAATTCCGATCAAGAGCCCTAAGGCAGAGATGGATTTAACATTTCAAAAGAAGTTATTTAACAAATAGGTATTTATTATTCGAAAATAAACCGTAGTTATTAAAATCAGTAGAACTTAAAAACAATGAATGATGAATGTTTTCATGATAAATTCGCCTCTCCTCGAAGAAAAACTAAAGAAAACCTGGTCTACAAAGATAGTGCGTACACGTTGCGTACAGATATCAATTAACTATTATGAATAATGAGAAACAAAAACAGCGTGTGTGAAAGAAATGTAATTTAGTTTGGAGCGCTAGTAATGACGTGATAAAGTACGAAAGTAATTAACGTCTAATTATTAGATTCAAATGTTTATCAAACACTATTTATTGGGAAATTGACATTCTCATTAACGTCATTTAAGAAAAATTAATAATTTAGTTTAAAAACCATTATAACGCATCGATTGAATGGATTGTTCTCCATCCATTGTACTAAACCGATACCCCTCGTAGTTCTCCATTGAGCAATCCAAGTTGCATTTAAAGGCCTAAAAAGAGGGGACTAACACTCGCCTACCCGCAGGATACCACAAGTCTTCCTCGGGGATTCCGCTTCCTTTCATCCCCTATTCACAACCACCCCTAGAATCTCTACCCTCTCCGCAACGTCTGTTCCCCTGGTCGCTGTGGCAGCAGCAGGGGTTGATTGCGGGAAGGGATGATTTTGCTTTTTCCCACAAGATGTCGCTGCTCAGCAAGATGGCGGATCAGTGATACACAGGTGAAGGGTTGGTTACGGTACGAAACTCCTCTGAAAATTTATAGTATTATATCTGTCAGATCCACTAGACCGACTGCGCTTAAGTACTCCCAAAAATGTTTCAAATGAAAGTATAAATCATTCCCGATCCTGTGGCGATGAATTTTCATAACCTTACGGAGCAAAAATTTGAATTATTTGACTTGAAATTACTGTCTTATATGGAGAAACTTTCCCGGGCTCGTGTGTTTTTGATATCGTGATATAATTATCGTTTTCACATAGCGAAAAAAAAACTACTAGACCGTAGCAAATGAAAATAGGAACACAATGACGTAATGATTTTCATACATAACGGGGCATTTTCAAGAATAATTCGCCAAAAACTGCGGAAAATACTGTTCTAACAGAAATGGCTGTGACTGAAGACAATGCGACCTTTTGCCAAAGAATAAGTCAAACGACAATCTAAATTTATTGTCACGTTTTAAAAACTCAAAACAATTGTCCTTGTCCGACAGTAAAAATCAGTAGAATGAATTATTAATTAATTAGAACTTGTTCGATGAATATTTTCAAGTTTAATGAATAGTTGGCAACTAGAGTTCAGTCAACGTGGATATAATATTTTTAATGATTTTTTTACCATGAAACTTAAGAAAACGTTGGTTTGTCGATTCACCGAACAACTATATATGAGCTGTAGAAAAATACTTTATATTCTAGGAATATTAATTTAATGAAATATCGGAATTCGATTGTTACTATTTAGAATTATTGAAATATATTCATAAAACAAATAAACTCAGTTTACGTCACTGAGGGAGTGTCACCATCAGTAGATTTTCCACTCACTTTCCACACAAATGTCCAAATAATTTCGTCATTAAACATATCCACTCTGCTTCTTCAAGCTGGCTGTGGTGACAATTGGAAGGAAAAACGCCTCCCCCCCCCTGCAACTTTCTTTTTTTGAGAAAAATAATTTCTATATTCAGTTTCAGCAGCTTCAATCTAGAGATATAACGGTATTAAAAATCACGATTTTTCAAATTTATTTTGTTATGACCATCTATTTCATGCATTCAAGTTAATAAACAAATAGTTTATAGAAAATGGAAACAAAAATTCCTTTTGGGACTGACTAAGGTAAAAAACCGAAATCTTTTCTGATCTGAGAGTACGTCAGAGAGAACAGGTGCGTTCCAGATCGCCAATGTCAAAAAAAGCAGAGGCGGTGGAAAGCACAAACGTTTGGCAGCAGTGAGTGATGTGAGGTTCGGGCAACAAAAACCTGACGTCACCGCGCGCTTAGTTTTACCAGAAACAAATTTTCTTATTATGAACTATTTATTTTATTAGTATTACCATCCACTTGAAATTCAGTCGAAGTATTCTTTTCTAAATGGGAGCTAGAGCTTAAGTAAACCATGGAATTGTGTATAAGTTTTGCTTGAGGGGCGGGGGCCTACGCCACTGGTTGGGACGTGTATACGACGTTTCATACAACGAAAGTACCACGAATCACGTCAAGAAAATTGTTGATAAATTTGAGTTATATTTCCATCCGACAAATATTCTATCTCCTGGTCCACGAATTAAATGTTGTAAGCTCTCTTCACGTCTTTACCATCAAATACCCTGTTTGGTTCAATACTATACTCACAGTCATTTAATTTATACCGAAAAGTATGCAATATGGCTACCCAACACGATTGACCAACTTCTACGAATTGAAGTAATATCCGAACAAATGTTAATAATAGATACAAAACCGACTATTTGCTGTAAAAAGATACAAGTTAATAATACAACAAACATAAAGTAATATTCATTCCACACTCTCGATGCAGAAGGAACAGAATAGCACCATAAGAGCAAGTGAATACAATTGACTGTAAGTACTACCAACATAACGCGAGGTACACTTATCGATACACTTATGGAGATTGCTAAGTAAAAGCGTTGGCTACACTGTGTACAAACATGTCGTACCAGAATCAAGCTAGTTAAACTGGTAATAAATAAATTAATAATTAGTTGTCAAGAGAGCAGTTGTCAAACTGCCTATTAATACATTGCAGACAATAAACTAGTTTACCGCTTCTGCATTACAATAAACTAATAAACACTGTGCATTCCCCTCCATGTTTTTGTTTCTTAGGTGTCATTTTCTCTGGGTAAAGGTACATGACTGTGAGAATACGAGTTATCTTGTATGTACTACCCAAAGGAAGCTCAAACGAGGTGCTTCGTGCGGTCTCCCGCCTTCCCCCTAAAAATACAATTATCAATAGAGCACAGATTTTTGCAAAATACCTTTGTAATAGGATTGATGTACCTCAAACTTATAAATTTATAAAACTGTTTCGAGACATCTGGGAGACACATCTCTTTTCTATTCAAATGTTCCATTGACTTATACAGAATATAAATATCCTTTCATACCGACTAATGTACATCCTTTCTATTTTGAAAAGAGTTAATATTATTTTCTGAATGTATAGAGAAAAATAACAAATAATATTAGCTTTCTATCACTATGCAAATTTGACAAGATCTAATTGCAGTGAGGAGAGATTCATGTATTTTGTATTTTTTCTGTTTAAAATATCATTTAATATCTACTCCAAATGTAATAAAAGAAACGTAATACCATTATATAAATAATGAAAGACGAAGAGACTATATATTTCGTGATTGAAAATTCACGACGTTTCAGTTTGTGTTGAAGTCGTCGTTAGGTGGTATTTGTGTAGTTTCTGCTTTTTTGTATTATTGTACACATTGTGTTTATATTTACGTTTAATATCATGTTAAATTTTTCTGTTTTTATGTTTTCGTTATAATTATTTATTTAATTTGATAGTATAATGGATGTTAATTGAAGCAGAAACGTAATAAAAAGTTCTTCAGAGTGATTCTCGTCTTGTGTATTCTTTCATTCTCGTTTCGTTTTAGAACACACACATCGAAGCACTTGTAATTGTTGAAGATAAAACTTAGCTAAGAATGACGTCAATAGATAACGTTATGAATGATATTCTCTATTGCATTAAAAAATATCTTTATTCTGTAAGTAAAATAAATGGGGTGTCAACTGTTCACAAGGTTCCGTTATCGTGTGAATAAGTTATTTCACTTCAAAATAAAACTTAGTAGAAGCGGAAAACAATTACACAATTTCATGACCGTTTCTCAGTCTTCACAATAGCATTAAAAATAAATAAATTAATGCAGAAAAATATTTTCTTTCGGTACCTATGAGTGTGACTTCATACGTTCATAGACCATATATTATAACCATAAAACCTTCGTGGGTTGGAGTTCTATGCCGTCTGAATACAATTCTTAACCTACAAAAATAAAATGGAAGAAAAATAACACAAGCGCACACACACACAAATTGGTATGCTCCCAAGACTAAATCTATTTATCCTAATTAATTTTGACACGCTGAATCCGTATTCGAATTCAAAATTGCTCCAACACACATTTTTTAAATCTGTATTTAAGGGCGGTTTTTTGCGTTTAAAAATGTGGATGGTGATGGAGTAATTTCACCCCGGATTCGGATTTAGCGCTCCAAAATACATTATAATAGTCTTTGGAACAGACCAATTATTTTGTGCGTGTGTGCCTGTGTAACAATTACTTACAATACAGTCAAGTTCCATGTGTTTGTTAGATGACTCCTCTTAAATTGTTTATCCAATTATCGTTTGGTTTTCTCGGATACACACTAAATTAAACTCCCCCTTCAAAGACAAAAGGGATTCGCCATTTCTCAGTACTGTGATATTGAGAATCAAAATCGGTACATCCCTAATTAAAACCTTTTAAATAAGATTAATTATAAATAATATTGTTTTATGAAAAGATAAACGAGTATATGTATTTGTGGCCCCCACCTTCCAAAATCCAATGAATGAATGGTAGAATGTCAGGACATCGAATTCAGGTAGATTCCAATGATTTGCTATTTACTTAAAAAGTCCCCACTCTGTAATATTAGCGCATACAGGAAGCGTGTGTAATTTAGCGTAGCACCGCTTTCACACAATCAAAACCACATCCATCATAGACGTCCCTTCGCCAAGGATGGAGGTCACGTGTTCACAAAGGGCTTTAAGTGCGAAATCTTCCCCCTGGAGTGACGTGGAGGGGCAGAGGAAGGGGGCGGGGGTCAAATCTGAGGGTGGCACGCGGCCCCTAAGTGGGGTTTTCAACATCGGAACGAGGGATGACCAAACATTTGGTTCTCACGCCTTGCCTATCTGTAAAAGTACAACACATTATACATTAAAAGCTAGCTTCTTTAATTCTGCGTTATAGGGTATGAGTTTAAATGTTTTTACTTGTCTCTGAGTATTGTGTTTGGAATATAAAAAAGCACGTTTTTCTAGTGATTTCAAGGGAAGAATCAACTTTGAAAATTTATATTAGCAAAACTATTTAGACTAGAAGATTGTAACTTTTTCACAATGCTCCTAACATAATTATGTATAAAATGTATTAGTTTTATAATTTTATCTTCGCTAAAGAATTGTTCTTGTAACTTTTATTATACCTTGCAATCTTAAGATGGGGTAATAGTACAATCTTTCATCAGAACTTAAAACAACCGTATTTAAAAATAGAATAAAAATAAACAATTAACTTATTAATAATGTTACAATAATGTGGGTTTATATCACATTTGAAAAATCAATGAGTGGCAGATCATGTTCCCTGCGGGCGCCCGGACTCGGATTAATGAGCTATAGCTAATTTAAGTAAGCAACCTAATAACTAAGCTTAAGCACACCTAATTTTGAAGATATAAATATACAAAGCACATCTTCATTTTGAAGATATAAATATACAAAGTAATTGTTATCTATTTGGATAGTTCTCACGGAAAATGTTATTCATATCATTCAAGAGTTGAATTAATTTTTTGTTTATTTATAAATTAGTTTTATGATTAATAGTAACTAATAATGATTTCCTGATTGGTAACAAAAATGTAATTTATAAAGAAAGTAACACATATAAAGTATGAACTCTCATAACTCTTCTACAGTATGTAGGTAATAAATACAAAAAATAAAAACGTGAAAAGCCAATCAAATTCTTCGATGTAGTGATGACTAAGAGGTACTAATTGACTTATTAATTGCTCTGTAAAAACAAAGAACCTGTATTAGAAACAGACCACCCATTTTTTAATGGTCACGTGTACCCGCAGCTCTCAAATGGGACATTTTCGTTACGGGGAAGCTAAGAGAGCTTGTCGAATTGCTAGATGAAGCTCAAATTGAGATGAATAAGTACTTCAATCATCATTTAACATCATAAAAAAGTACGAAGCATAAGTAAGTCGTGAAATGTACTCGTTGTTCGTTACATCATCAAAAAAATAAATAAAAAATTTATTGTCAAAAATGCAGATACCAACTGCGTATAACTACTTGGAGGACAATATACTAATTTTAGTGACGGATTAAATATTTCAGCACGCTTCTAAGATAAGAAAAAAATAGTTCGGTACGTGTTATAATATTAATATAATATTAACAAATTTGTATTTGATAAAACACGAAAGAGTTATTTCCCAAGTGCGTATTATTATAAACTATAGATTATTCGGAAAATATACTTATAAATCGTAACTGTAATCGTAAATAACAATAAATTTGAGATTTATTATAGAGAGTCTGTATAAAAATCCTCCTCTCCCCGAAGGAAACCCGAAGAAAAACTCGGTATTATAGTATTATACAAAAATAATCATTGCCTGTTATTAATATTAATAAAAATAAATAAGTAAATTTACTGTCAAAAAATCATTTGCAGATTGCAAGGTGCTAATATCTTCTTAACTACCTTTATTATTGGATTATTACTTCGTTAATTTCATGTGTAAAAATTATTTGTATTTATTAACAAACCGCTAATTAGACGATGACCAACTGATGGACTTGGAAAATAGCAGGATATTAAAAAAGAAGATTTTTTAAAAAGAACATTACATGTCCGAAATGATACATATAAAATCCACTATGGAGAATTTAAACGTACGTGATGACTCGGTGAAATTATTGGTTATTTAATTATCAATATTATAATAATTTTGTTTTTAGTTACTGTTATTTGTCTTATCTTTTTTTCAAGTTGTTGTATGTTATATAGTTTAACACATGACCTGTTACAAGAATACTACATTATTTATACAAACTCATGACATAGGTCAAAAACCTGGCAGAAATATTGTAAAGAGAAATACAGAAATTGGTCTACAAAAGGTGGTACAATTTTTGTTTCGATAAGTTAATGATAGACGTAAATTGTTCTTTTATTAATTTATATTTAATTTCTAAAAGTAAACTGATTCAATATACTTTTACTTCCTTAAATTGGTTAGTTCCTAAGCTGTCTCCTAGATGTCACTTCTAACCGCTCTGAGATTTAAATTATGACGGATGTATTTCTCTTATTTACCTTAAAAACAAAATGCAGGGTAACTTAATACATGCAATACATTGCTCTCACGATAGTGTGGGTCCCCAGTTTTCATGTAAGTGTAACTACGTAACCTTCTCACAGGACCACAAGTTAATATTAATTATAGACATTAAGTGGTTTTCTTTTGCAATGATACGGACTAAGCGGAGGGGAAAATTTTATGTTGCAAAAAAAAAAAAAAAANTTCCACTGATAAACCAACGATTCTCAAACATTTCATCTCCGCCACACCACCTGGAAAAATGAAAAATTTGAATGAGTACTTTAAGACTATTCCCTCCCAAATCCAATAAAACTTTAATGAAAATAAACCATACAGTTACATAGTAAGCTTTCTCCAAAAATCTCCAATTAATATTATATACTTTACTAAATACAGGAAGCGTCTTTTACCACTTGGAAACAATTTGCCTTTGCGTGTTTCTAGCTAAATAGCTGTCCTGAGTGACTGACTGACTGGTTGTGTGACTAAATGAATCATTCATCAACACACAGCAAAATCTTTTAGAGATAAAAACTTGAAATTTGGACAGAATGTTGTTTCTATATTGTATAGAACCACAGAGAAATACTTTTTCAAAAATTTCAAAAAGTGAGACGTAACCTCTCTATTTTTGCTATATCTAAACAATTAATTAAGACTCACATTGTTTTTTTAAGTTACTTGGTACCTTAAATATCCAAAAATGAATTGTTTTTTATCCGTAAATAATATTAACGAAAGCCAACCGCGACCAATACATTAATTTATTTTCTTTAGACAATGTGTATTTATAAATCTAAAAAAATATAATAACTTTTTTTCATAAAACCCTTTCGTTGTTTTCCACGTGTGTGCTAATTATTCTTATTAATACCCACGGAGTCGCGTCCTTCATTTTGAAAAACACTGGTATAGACAATTCTTAATTATTTTTACTGAACATGGACGGACTCAGTTATTATCTCAACAAAATAACCAATTGTTTATTTTTCATCATTTATTAATGGCAAATAACAAAACATATCATCATGCTACAAGTTACTCATTCAAAGATCGCGTGAGTTAAAGAAAATACTTCAAAATAAGTATAGTTAAATGCCAATTTGGCAGTAGACAACAATTACATACTATCAATATCAACATATTGCCCATGTTATTCGATATATTAATTCTACAAAATTTCACAATTTCACAATTTCCTCACAGGAAACATAACATCCATAGCCTATCGTCTGAAGCTCTCCGGTGTTTGTGCTATTTCCCAGTAGAATATAATTGCAATTATTTCGCCAAAGATATAACAGCACATTCGTATTTTACAGGAGTATGAAGTATTCTGAAGTACCGAGGACGGATACTCGCCCCAAGTGTACTAGAAAATAACCGGTATTTTTAATGTAAGAGAAAAACGAAATCGCATTCTGCATTAGAATACTCGCATCTTTAGCTCAAAGTTCACACCAGTGTTCCTCAGTTCAATACTCACAAAAGACTTATGAATTTTTCCTATCTACTAGAAACATTTTATCTCTTGTTATCGAACTGTATATCTTGTTCAAAAGT
>NNCF01141938.1:0-22880 GCA_002313205.1 Laupala kohalensis
GTTCCCTTAATACAAAAGCTGATGAGATGGTAGATGACAACGCAATAAGGTGGTCTAGCGTTGACCGCTGTTTTCTGAAACCACATTCCTTATTCAACTTGAGAGACCCAAAGACCTCTGAGGTGGTCTCGTAGAGACTAAACTCCTCATATCAGGCGACTCCCATGAGCGCGCTGAGCTCAAGGTCCCGGGTTCGAATCCCGGTTCCGTCTCCCATTTTCATTCAACGTAACATAATTAATGTTACCTGGTGGTGAGGTTCACCGTAATCTAAGAGATTTCTATGTTTGTGAACTCCACACTTATTCTTTTATTTATGGGGCTTTAGGGCTCGCCAGCATAGAGGTCATCAGAGCCCTTAGTTTCTATACAGAAAGCCACTTATTCTCTACACAGAAAAGTAAAAAAGGATAAATCAACCAGGTCATAGGAACTAGGTCATTTATCAAGGAATTACAGAACCCAGATATACAAAAAAGGTTTAGATAGTGTGCCAAAGGCCATTCCTGTAGTTAACAAATCAATTCGTTTTTCACAAGCATATCGTCCAATCTATTGAGTAGGTTGTGTCTCCGTCGGCGATCATCAGATGGGATAGATCGTATTACCTGAGAGGAATATCATTTCTCAGCAATATTTCACAAAGAGGAATTGCACAAATATCCATCGACACCACAGTTGAGAACGTTGCTATAATTCAGTGAAATCCAGTAGGCGGTCAGCAATTCGAATACCGTACGTTTTATTTAATAAATACCTCTAAAAAGGAATTATTGTTAAAAATTCGTGTTCCGATCTTTTGTTGTTGTTGTTGTTGGGGCTTTAGGGCTCGTCAACATCGAAGGTCATTAGAGCCCATGCAAGTAGGGAAAAATGCAGTTTCGCACCACAGAGAAGAGCCGTAGTGATCTTAATTTATAAAAAGTGTCGTACAGGTTTTTATTAATGACGTGGCAAGATTGACACAAACGTTCGTTCAGTCTCTCCCTCCCTCCCCGAACGGATGGATATTAACAATGAACCGAGTATTTCGCAAAGATGCTAAGATATGCCGATATCTTGAAAACCAAAGTGAAAAGCTCCTTCAGACACAACATGTTCCGTTTATACTCTCCATCATGACAAACTTATTAAATTCGTCAACCAACTCTTTTCTCACGTCAACAATAAAATTCTCCCGGGAGAAAATATATTTTGAATTTTCAAATGAAGCGTTTGATAATCCCAGGCATCCGTCAGCTCTTATTCAGTTAAAATTTACAATTTATGAACTTCGGTTATTTAACGTGGGTCGCAAAATTATTATTACAAGTGGTTCCTGTTTGATAACGGAAAAACTCGGGACAACGTAATCAGAAGGTAACATGGAAGAGTGAGCCGCACCTACCCATTCAATTCGGTATGGGAATGCGGGAAATTCGCAAATACAACCGTCCACAGCAGACCGCTCTCAGATTACAATGCGGCCGAGGCGCCACTGCCACAGACTTGCGGTGACTATCTCAACACCGTTTCTTGTTCGGTGGGTGGGCGTTGCGTGTCCGTTGCACGCTCCAGAGGAAGGAAGCTGTTCTGCTTTTATGGGATGCCCTCAGCACCTATGGGCTGCAAAACTGGCTCCAACGAAACACCGGAACATCAGTGGCTCGGTGCGGTAAACCCGACGAAGGATGAGTAACCACAAACATTACTGCGCCACTGCATAGATGTCCAAACATTTCACGTTTTTAAAATAGGAATATAGAAATTGAAAATCTCTTGAACACAATCCACTAAGGAAAAACTGCAGCAAAACGTGTACAACACATAGAAATGCAAGAAGAATTAAGATGAACGAGTTCTTTGGCACGACGCGATTAGTTTTAGAATTACATTTTCCATTACAGGTAGACAAAAGTACAGGGCAAAATAAACGAATCTTTTGTAATATGGAACGGAATTTTAAAAAAAACGGCATATTTTTGCCAGGACACCGGTCTTAACATTGAACTTAACCTTCGTTAATTTTATTGCAATACTCCGAAGCGACCACTAAATGTTCACACACTAAATAAAATCGACTTCAAAGAAGAAACCCCAATGTTAAGCAAGCGAAATGCATAATGGTCCGTGGATATGGTGCCCCACTCCCTCCGCACAATAAACCTTTGTTCCTCGCCAGAGGAAACGAACGGGAGACGTCCCGACTGCTATTTCGCCTTCACCGACATCACGTGACGCACTTCCAATGGTTGCCTGTCGCACATGAATGAAGCGGGACGCGTACACATGCGCAAGGCGTACAAAGCAAGGTCGCGATGGACGGCGCGTCCGTTATGATAAAAGCTGAAGATGCGAGACCTAACTACCTTCCAAGCAATAACGACGGAAATTTATTGAGTGGTGAGATGAAGTTATGACGATGTCGTTATCGTTCGTTGAATAATCGACTATTCTGAGATAACACTAGTACCGTGGGATTGAATATGGGATACAAATTTAGAGAAAGCAAAGGTTTTGGTGTACGAAATCCCAACTTATATTTCGGATAGTACAGGGTTCGGGTATCACAAGGTTGTGATGTCACATCCAAAAGTAGTGGGAAATCCTTCATTCCTTGATATTCAGTCGCACTGGCAAAATCGCGAGTGTGACGAGGTCTATAACTACTCTTTCACAATTAAGATATAAATGGCCGTAATAAAATTGCTTCACGCTCCGGAAACTAGAAAAAAATGTAACCACATTGTTACATGGGGCTTGAGGAACTTTATTACCTGTTACCCTAAAATAAGAAGAAAAAAATCATTTTTGCCGACGTTACACCCACGATTTGAAAGGGAGAACATCATATACTTAAATGGCCCTCTGAATCTTTTTATGCGAGAAATAAGTATACGAAGTAAAAAGAAATTTAAAGAACACACGAATTAAACCCTTACTATGAAAAAACAATTTAATTGTAAACATTCATTAAGGTATAGGAGAAATGACTTGTTTTGATAATTTTTTTCTTTCAAAAAGTGCATTAACCTGATTATTTCTGGAAGCCACAGATATCGTAACCGGGGAATTTGGAATCAGCAATCAGCATACTACTTGATAGGTTCAATCTGCTGTTTTTATGTTTATCGAAGTAGAAATCCTCGTTCGCTAAAGGCCTGTTTACACGGACCAAACTGCCTGGCGGACAAGCTGCGAGGTTACCTGTCTATTGTAAACACAACCTGCCCAAAAATGATGCAAGCTGCCTGTCATTTCATCAGGTAGGTTACTTATCTCGGAGAGTAGATTTGAAGCAGGTAACCTGCCCTGCCCTACCCCTCGAAGCAGAATGTGAAGTTAGGCGCGAACATGTTCGTGTTTCGTTTGTATCCCTAGTGTAAATTTCATTGTGTTGTTGATGCCTGCTGTTGACTTCACATTCTACTAGAATTGATATAACATTTTTATAATGGTGAAATTCCTTACTTTACCAAAATATTTTAGCCTCTGAATTCTGTTCACAGAAGTGCTGTGTTGAAAAAGTAGTGTGCGCGTGTCACACCACTCTTTTGGGATTCAATATTGGGGTCACCACGAAGAGTTGAAAATTAGTCGCGCAACAGAAAAGTCTCTCCGGATAAGAAAAATATAAAAGATTACCACGAAGACAGCGAAGCGAAACCATAAAAGAAACAGCTCTCATTACAGGATCGAGCGTTTCCTTCGGCCTACGCGTTCAACTCCGCAAACTAAATACGACTCCTATCGCGTATTTTGTGCACACGTGTTCGTCCATTCATTCCTTTTCTCGGGGAGCTCCATCAGATAGGCCTCTACCAAGTCCGAAGGCAGATGGTGGCCACCAAAGCACGAGGGCGGGCGGACAAAAGCTCCCAGAACGCGAGGGGAGCGAAGGACGAGGAACAAGAGCAGTTGGACGGCACGGGGCGCGCAGTGCTGGAGGGCAGGACGGGAGGGCGACGGCCATTACGGCGCAGCTGCTCGCAGGGCTGACGAGGGAAGGGAAGCAGGGAAGTGGAGGTGCTGATCACACTGCGTACGGTAATGAAGACAGGAAAAGCGCGAGGTGTGGTTTGATTAGGCAACGGGTTCTCAAGGGAATTCGGGAGGGGTACAAAGGTATTGTCTCGGGTTTGGGTATTTTGCGTTCCCTGCTTATGGATGCCTGTGGTGTGACTGATCAGTATTGATGTTTCGGGAAAATTGTAATACTCGTGTCTCAAATTTACATATTTCCATAAGTTCTGTTTAAAATTATTATTCCATTTAATTTTAATACGATCAGCGATAAGAATCACAATTAACTTTATACACACTAACCACTTTGATTTCAGTGAGATATTAATATGTTGAATTAAATATCCTTCAAAATAATTTCAACAACAAAATTACCATGAAAAGATGTGGATATCTCTTTGTTGGGAGCTCGTATTCGGCAGGTCGCAACATTAGTGACTACTGCGACACCGCAAAATTACACTTCAAATTCAACTCCTTAGATTTTTTTAAATCCTTCTACTAAATATTGCAAATAATACTGAAAAATAAGAAAAGCACATGTTGACGACGCTGCAGCAGATGTACATCGAAAGTTAACACGTGTCCGGTCCGTGCGTCCAGGTCGACAGGTCTTCAGGGAAAGCGGTGGTCTCCAAATTTAACGTAGAACGAAATGAACATAACTAGAAAAAAGTGCATGAGAATTCATTACATATTTGCTAAGTCTGTACGCTGCATAAAAGGAGACTCTTTTTCCGTGGAACTTAAAAGATACTAAATGCGTAGCGCAAAACGTAATAGCTTTTATGTTTCTAATGGTTGGAATGGAATAAAGAGCATGTTACACACAAGTGCTATCGGGACCTAACAAAGTGCACTACCCAGCACCATCTTCACCCGAAATAAGTTTAAAAAGTAAC
Organism: Laupala kohalensis; assembly: GCA_002313205.1. Taxonomy (NCBI): domain Eukaryota; kingdom Metazoa; phylum Arthropoda; class Insecta; order Orthoptera; family Trigonidiidae; genus Laupala; species Laupala kohalensis. The sequence continues at coordinate 4,905 of NNCF01141938.1, forward strand.
GTTTTCTCAATCTAGTACAGTCCCGAATTTCCAGATGGCAATCAAATTATTATTAATTTGTCCATACTTCACAAAATATTAGTTCATCAACCAACTTCGATTGCAAGAAATTACGCCGAAATGTAGTATTTTGTTTTGTACTAATTTAACAACTCGATCTGAGGAGTCCTAGAAACAGGAACCTTATCCTTAAAGTCTCAATACTCAGTGGGAGAAACGCTGACGAGCGTATTTCCAGACACGCTAAAAAAAGCAACTTTAACCATATCGAACCTGACACTACTAGAAGAGTACTTGCGCGCGCAGTTTCTCCACTCGCATGAGTCACCAGCCAAAGAAACAGAAGCATTTTACGAGAACACGATCGCCATGTAAATGCTCAGACTGACACGCCGCATTCTAATATCAACAGCCACCGTTTAGACAGAGCTCTCCGCAAGACGAACAGCCACTTTAAAACGGGGCCAGTTGAGGAGAGCGGCAGAGAACTTAGACGTTCGCGGCGCCGCAGAAAAGCCAGAAGGGTAAGACGAAGAGAAAATAGGGAAGAAAAGCAACGCGGACGCTGTTGGCGAGGGCAAGGGAGGGAGGGTGGAATCTACTTAACGAGTAACAATTGTGCATCCGTAGTCGTCTGCTGGTCGCGGCCCGGTAACTGCCTCTTTACCGGAATAGTCTGGCGCATCGTCGCGGTTCAGCCGCGAGGGAACGGAAATGGATACACGGAAGAAGAGGGGAAAAGCATTACACAAAGGTGCGAAGAAGAGACTGGTATCTTGTAAGGAAATGTGAAAGCAGGAAATGCATCCGACGGAGAAGGCACAACGGAGAAGTGGATTGACATTAAGGAACTGGCGGCCTACAACGTTAACGAAGAAAACTCCTTACTCAAATATCTCGATCTCTTCCCGCAGGATCGGTCGAGGTGAACCTCTCTTGGGATGCAAATGCGGAGTGTTTTTTCACGCGGGAATTTAGAGAATGAAGCTGACACCGTGAATACTAATATACGACTGGTCCACTGAAAGACATCAACCACACGATCCCGCATGCGAGTCGTTCTCTACTATAAAAAAGCTCCAAGTTTGTGGTTCAACATACTCAGATACGGAACCAAGTATCAAGGCAGGAAATTATCATAGCGAGAAAAATGAGAATAAATCTAAAGTATATCATGTTTCAGTTTGAACATAAAAAAGCATGTAAATATTTTATCATTAGGAGCTTATAGAAATGCATCTAGAAAAAAAATCCGAAGTGCAGAATATTACCATGGTTCAATAAAAGTAATGTTTGAAACAGCACCGGGCACTTCTTTTGCAATTGTTTTTCGATGAGCGCGATGAAATGAACGATACAAACTAAAATAAACAGAAACAAATAAGACGTGAACCTGGTTCAGCATTCGATACAATACGTTAAAAAAGAGTATTCGTAAGAAAAGTAAATGAAAAACTAACAGGCGAACTGTTATAGAAGACCAAACCAATAACAAAATTTTATTGTTTCAGAAGACCAGCAGTCAATTCATAAAGCTCGGATAGAATTAGGAAAATTGCGGAGAAGAGATACGAGTTTTTGCCGTAAAGTTAGGGAGCATCAAAATAAGTGCAGGAGATAGCAACGCCTGAAGAAATACATGCGAGAAAAATAAGATAACGCACGCCTGAACTACTACTCCTAATACACAGTTCAAGACTTTAACGTCAAATCAAGGTATCCTTTTAGTATGACCCAGAAAATTCGCTTTGCTGAAAATCTAACCTCAAAACTACGAAATTCTACAAGTAAATTTTAAGACGGGGTTATTTTGTTAGGAGTGACAATACACTTCTTTGTTTTAATATTCGGTTACCATAATAGAGAACACAAAGCACGAGAGCAACCTATGATCCGTAAGTCGATTCTATGATCACGTAATTTTTTCTCAAAAAGAAAATAAATAAACATAATGACAGAGTATAAGGAAATTTAATGCATTGTCCAAGATTGGAACGCGAAGAATCAAAATTCAAGTGAGAAAGTTCTTGTTTAACAGGCAAAACAAAACAATTCTACGAAAATCCACAACATTAAACAGAATTATAAGTAAATCGGTGACAAACAATCAAAACATAGAATAAACTCGTATCTGGAAATAAAATCATTAACAGAAATACCAAATAAAAAACAAACAAACAAGGTAACAATAGGTATTTGGTTGGTTGCGTGAAAATGCTACCAATACGTAAACTAAGCAAAAGATGGAATTTTGAAAAATATTTTGTCATTAAATTAAACAAAATATGTTAATATCAAAAACTCAAATAATATAAAATACCGGATTCAGCCTTAAAACCACACGTACGAATATTCTTTTTTCACAAATGAAATAAAGCAAAGGAACTGGATAGAGATGTAAAATATGTTAACATAATTTCGTCATCACTACTTACAACGAATTAAAGATCAATATAAAGAATTTACATGAAATTAAGTGTTTGTAGGTAACAGTTAATAATCTTGTTCGATTCTAAGCCCAGTTTTCTCTCCACAGCTAATAGGCAACGCGTTTCCTGCCCTGGTCGAAGCCCCGTGGGTGGTTGGGCGGGGAGGACGCTACACAGCGGCGCACATTCCGCGACGACGGATACGCGCCCGTAAAAATAAACACGTCGGCGCCCGCTGGAGAAGCGGCATGGCGCGGGGCGACTCCCGGCAACTTGCGATAGGACGCGCACATCCAGAACAGAAGCAGTTCATTCACACGGCCCACACAGCGTTGCCTCATTCAACGTCCTTGCAAACAAAGACAAAGAAAAGATACCTTAAAAATCAGAAATATGTTTAAGGGATAAGAGGTACATGTTATTACTCTAACTAAATTAACAGTTCTGTCGACAGTTTCACCTTTCTATCCATTTTATCAACAGATGGTCAAGACATCTAACTTTCAATTTGTGATACCTTCTAGCTGTTTAGCATCCATTTGAATAATTAGTGCCAGGTGGAACGTCCAGTAAACACTGCGATACCCTGCTACGTCAAACTTATGTTGATTCCATTTCAGGAACACGAACATAATCAAGCTGCCGTTTGCTCCAATATTTGCCGGACAGATGCGTTTACCGAAACGAAACCGTTAATCCATACGTCATCCTGATTTTAGTTCACCAGGAGTTATACCATAAAGTGAATCGATTTTTCTTAAGAACTTCAATAAAACTCCGTACAACATACAATTTATGACTTTCAAAACAAATACGAGAGAATACACAGAATGACGTCAGTGAGTTTGTCGTACTGCACAGGGACTTATGTACACACGGATCTTTCCATGCAATTACATGGTGAGCGGAGAGTGTTCCAGCATCGATGTCGGTGGAAGTCGACGACCGAAAATACGTCGGATAATACAGAGGTGGAACACCACGGCCGAAAAGACAGCGCAAGAACGAGCTGTTTCGGGCATTCAGTATGCCTCGTTTTTCCGTACGTAGTACATATATTTTTTGTCTGTATTCAGCATCATCAGTATTCGAAAGTCAACGAGCTAAAAACAAGCAACACCGGTTCTGAATGAAACACGTTAATTCTTGCGTCAGGGAAGAGGATAACTCACCAAACGACCTTCAATGTTCCGTTCATCATATCACATTACTCGTAAGTCACGTGGGTACATCATTGATGCATAACAGAATGCGTCATCACTACGTGTTCAATTCACTTCCATGAATGAATATAATTTAAATTTCAGAACTTTTATTACACGCAGAAGAACCTAGTTTACTCGGACAAACTGGCATCGGAAGTGATCCAGATAAAAAAATCGGAAAACAGACATTCGAAAAACAATCGAGGACCGAATAAACGATTTTTTACTGTCATTATGTTAGGAAGACAAGTAAATGAAGTTTTTTTATTTTAATTCAAGCCATGTTGATTACTAAAAACTAATTTTTCTTGGACCAAACCCGGTGACACAAACATTGGGGGAGAGGGAGGGGCAGTCTTCTCACCAATACAATTTATTACCGTTAACCTCAAAGTTATTGGTACTGAATTCTTTTTTTTAAAAAAAGGTCGTTCATGTAATTCATGAAGTTACACGGCAAATTCAAAATATTTTATACGATAAGGGATATCCAAGTATTACGAAAGCAGGGGTTCCAGATACAATTCATAATCAGGGAATAAGTGTGCAACAAAAGACTTTAAAATATGAAGGCAGTATGTACGATAGCTCTTTTCGCATTAATTTCTGCAGAACACGACAAGGACTCAAAAATTAATCCATATTTGTATATGAATATAGTTCAAAATTTACGTTTATGAAAATTGTGCTAATATTATTCATATTCTCTTAATTTTTCCTGATGACATTAGAAGTGTAAAACTCTTCACAGATTGAGAAATAATTTCGTTTTACAAAAAAATTATTATCGAAATATTTTATTAATAAATTATTCAGTTAATAACAGTAAAATACAAATTAGCATTATCTTCTCTTCATTACTGTGATACGGAGGGGGAGATAAAAAATCTCATGTAAGACTGAGAAAGGACTGCTCAAATTATTACGTATTCTTTTCTACTCCAGTCATTAGGTGTTTCAACTTGGAAATATTGAAAGTTGTGATTTCTTTGCTCCTTGGAGGTTTTGAGGGCGCTGATTGCGAATTTCAACTTTATCCCCCCCCCCTCGAGAAAATTCGGGAAATTATATATATATATACATATATATACATATATATAATCGCTCTCTTCGCGTGTCTCCCTGAGATTTAAGTGGAGAAGTGAAAAACCGTTATCAGTTTCTTAAAATACATACAGGACCAAAATTACAGAACTTTTCGAAAACTTTCAGACAACAATTTCCAAAATGGTGGAGTATAAATTTAACGCCCTCTAACGGGCCAGAAATTCACCCGAGAAAAAACAAAGGAATGTAAGTTACAAGAAATTTTGTCTAGTTTATTTGTATAAAGACAAATTTTCTTTGTAGAGAGCAGTTTCCATGGAATACATGTGACACGCGAAGGGTGCATTTTTATTGTTTTTCCCTATTTCCTGAACTTTCTCAAGGAGACAATGTTGAAATTCTTAATCATAGCCCAGAAATCAAAAGAGGATCAAAAAGTCACTATTTCTCCAAAATCTTCCGGGGAGACAGCTTTTAAATTACTAAATGGCTTCACTATTCATGGGGGAAGGGTGGGAGGGTATGAAAAATCCCCGTTTTTATGCTACGTAATACTCGAATGAACACTAAAGTACTTTCACTACAACTGATTTAATAATTCGATGGGGAAAGGCGGGAGAAAGAACTTTCCTTAACTATGTGCGTCAGTGTTTCACGAAATATAATTAAAACAATTTTAACCATTTCCTTTCAATTATCGTAAAACTATCATAAAACTATTTTTTTCTAAAACTATAATGCTCCATCAGGAAAAAAAAGGAATTTATGAACACTAGATGATCTGTTAAGTACGAGTAATTAAACGCAAGTTGTAATACTAAACAGAGCCAACCAAGCAGAATGATAACGAATTTAACCCGTTGAGAACTAATAACACGACCTGTTTCGGTCCTGGACATGTAACGATCATATACGGTAGGTGCCTGATCAAAAACAGTGAGGTAGGAATACTGGACTGCTCTGAAAATCTTCTAAACAGCGGCTGAAGTAGCTCGAAGCCGCGAACCTGAAACTCCGAGAGCTGGTCTACACACGATCTGCCCGCACGCTACGCTACGCTACATTACTCCGCATGCTCACAAGCTGCAGCTCGGTGATATGGAAAATCGCTCTCCATTAGTAGGACGCACGAACATCTGGAACCAAAGCGAGGCAACTATTGGGATTGACTAAAGGACGACAAACGGTTAAATTTAGCACAACAAAATAAAACTGCAAAACTGTCCCTTATTCTGAATGTACTTTGAGTCAATATTTAAAACTATAGTTGAATCAGTATCGTGAGGACTATGGTCAATAAAAACTATCTTAATAACAACGCCTCACGATACAGTTTCAATTATATGTAGAGGTCAAGATGCAGATCAGATTTGTGAAAATATCAAAAGTGATGTCAGAAAAAAAATGTTGGGCGAGGTGTTAACTATTTCCATACTTGGAATGGATATTTATTTCAACCCTAATTTAATTATTCACCTCTCAGGTACAAGGAAAAAATACTTCAGAGAGCAGATAAGAATACATTTTCAACGTTGTCAAGGTAGCGAGAGGCGGCATTATCCTGACCGGCCGGCCGGACGCTGTCGCCGGGAGAGAGAGACCGGATGTCCTTGAAGAGACAACCGGCAATGCCTGCTTAATTTTCTGGAACCGTTCTCCAAGTCGACGGCTCAATTCGGAAACATTAAAAGACTGTTTCTACCGGATGGTTAAGACGACGACAAAACACTATCAATGTTTTTTCAATTTGCGAGCTGCAGGAGGTCGTGACCTAAAGAAAAACAGGCTTCCAGGCAATAGAAACGCAAGGAAGAGTAGCTACTGAGTGACTAAAATTTACAAATTATGACCCCGTCTCGAGGATGAATCAGTCGTTTAAAACCAGCATCGTTTCTACGTGGATTTACTTCTACGACACGATTAGACGAATGAAAGTTTTGAACAATCGAAGAAGGAAAGCCGGAAAACGGAGAAAATTGTAATATTACAACAGATGACAATAAAGAAAATCTTCGAAGTAAAACAGTTGCCCCACATTTTAAAAATTTGTTCCATTATTTCTTATGTCATGTTTTTATTGGTTTTTAGTATGTAATGAAATTAAATACTTGCAAACAAGTAAGCACTTGAAAAGAACTATTTCCAAACAGTACGCTCGGCGAGATTACTAATAATTGTTAGAAAGCGTTTCCCATTACAATTACTACCTAATCATACAAATTTCACGAGGTCTCAACTACACATAGGGGTTAGAGTTCATATGGCAAGCAAGATACTCCAAAAGCTTTTAATTAACAGAAAATAAAGAGATGTAAAAAGCAACAAAACTCGAACAACCATGATATTTCTGATATACCTCCTCAAAGTAACGAATTTACCAATCCGAATGGACGCACGAAACCAATATGTAGTAAAAATCAATCATATCTGTGTAATATTACCAATTACTTATGCTTAAGTAGAACTGCCAAACATACAAGTACAACAAGGTCAATAACACGAAGGTTAAGATATTGGCAGTTATTTTCAAGTTAGCAGGACTAAAGAAAAACACTAATAAAACAAAACGCCTGGAATATGGCTACGTACTAGATCGATCAACGATTTTACTTTTATTCTGAATTACACGGCTTCATCCTATATCCTTAGAAACAGGAACTGCTCATCGAACTATTGGAAATTAATCGGAGTAGAACATGTACGGATCTTCATATATGAAGAATTCCGCAAAGGAAGGGAAGAAATAAAGTTATATCAATCATTCTGACAGTGTCGACGATCGGATATAACACCTGAACAAAAATACACAGTAACAACGCCGCTCTTGTACCTCTAAGGAAGCGCCACATAACTCCAACCATAAATACTTTAGACCTGGAGCAAGTTACACGATCCGAGGATTCATGTGACCTTGACAATCCATGCCTTTCGGACAAATCTAGGCAATAATTCACTATGGCGCCCTAGATCCGCGATACATTTTTTACGGTCCGTGAGTTATAATACATATTACATCAAATTTTTCATCAACCCTGGGAGTGTAAAACTTGCTGTCAGAATTAATATTTGACGTGGCATGTCCAGTGAAAGAAAATAGAAAATTGTGTTCGGACTACCGTCATATATTACAATATTAATGTATTTTATTATAATACTGAATAGTACAATTACTTTTTAAAAATAAAAACAAACAATTTATTCCACCATAAAAAACAAATTTGTTGATAAGAATCAAAATATCGCGTTACAAATAAATATGACGTTAGTTTTATTCGTCGAGCAACTTTTTGCTAATCGCCATCCCTTGCCGGCGCCATCGATCGAAAGAGTACAGAAAACAGCCCGCGGGCTAACAAAAGTTGGACAGCGCTGCTCTAGATTCATCACATGATTCTGAAACGCTACATGTTGCTTCAAATTAGAAGCAATAGATACAATTTTCAACAGCCGAGAAGTCTGCTGGAGACCCTGCTTTTAAGACAATGTGCTATCTCCGCTTCCAGTCAAGGTGGTTCGGCAACACCTGCGGTGGCAATGATACTCTATCCAATAACAAATGTTGCCGTGCGACGACCGCAATAGATGCGCGGTAAGCTCGCAACCTTAGAAGCACAAGGTCACGAAACAGACCGACCGGGAAGGACGTTTCCGAAATCGCACCTCTATTCCTCTTAGGGCGGGTTCACTTGTCCGTTTTACGTCGGTGTTCGTGGTACCGCGCGTATCAATCGCATCCGATCGCATGCAATGGTTCACATGGTGTTGACGCTGGAAATCGCAGAGATGTGTAACGAGACGCAGCGATTGAGTTATCTAATCTGTAATTAGATAAGATAGAGTCGAGGTCTCATCTCACGCCCTCCGTTTGAAACATTTCCATTGGTTCTCTTCATACCGTGCGTTTTCATTGGTCCCCTATGCCCCAGGCGCGCCCATACCCCCAATTCAATGCAATTACATCAAAATGCCAATAATTCACGTAAAAGTGAAAATATTGTGATGTAACAACTTTTATACAACTAATATTCTCCCACCAAGGAATTTATTTATTAATAGAGTACTAAACGTGTTTTTTATTCGTATTGTCAATCGTTCTAGACGGGATGCAAAACTATGATTTCAGATGAATAAATATTAGCGTACCAAATTATAATTTAACAATTGTCCAATCATTTTATACTTGTATAACTCCTAGAATATTTAACTGAGTTGCTAATCATTTTGAAGAAATTCGTCTTCTAAGCTTAAATACATTTTTAAAGAGGCTAAAATTATTTTTGTTTGCTTAAGAAAACGAACTCTTTTCTCAAAATCCAAAGTTTAAAATCCTTTAAATCTCACAACTGATTGCGAGGCTTTTTTGTGGGGTTTTACGGTTCGCCGACATCGAGGTCATTAGAGCCCTAAAATTTTGTACACTAAGGAGAGCCAACAGGAGTCTCCCCGCGTGTGGGACTCGACCATACCCACCAAAAATCCTTCCTGAATTACAATAGATTTAAATATATATCAAAATAGGAAAAAAAGATCCTCAAGACATTATAAAAACAAAAAATTAAGAAAAGAGTGAATTTCGGGAGGAAAAAAATGTAAATTCAAAACAAAGGGGAGAAAATAAGATTTAAATCCAAACCCTCCCGAGAACTTGTGGGAGGAGCTCCGTTTCGTTTATGGATTTAAGTAAAAACATACGAGAGATCAGATACTATTCCAGAGGCCGATTTCCTGAAGGAATCTAAAAACGCGCATTAAAATCGGTTCATTTTGTCCCAGCATAACGTTCAAACTGTTCGGTAGATTGTGTCGGCGTCGGTTGGTACTATATTTAAGACACTCCAGAAGAAAGTGTTCCTCGGTGAGTGTTGTGTTACAAGTTTCACAGACGGGAGGAGGTTCACCGCGACCATAAGATACGAAGGCGTGTAAGGATTATTTCTTCACGTCTGTTCGCACGGGATGATGACACCCAGGTCTTAACGTAGTATTTTACCTTCAGCTTGAAGGCGCGATTTTGCCATTCGGCGTGCCATGTCTCCAGAAGAGACGATCTTATGGCAACCTTTGCATCTGACGTAGGAACAGGTAAAGGTCAAGGACTGCCCTCTGCGTTCCCCACTTCGCTGCCTCATCAGCTTTTTCATTACCCAGAATACCCACAAGCCCAGGAACTCAACAAAGGACTATTTCAAAATTTTTAGATACAAGATGGCTTATCAAATTTTGAATTGTCAGCGTAAGGGTGTCAGAAGTGTACAGTGAAGACACTGACCACAGAGCACTAATAGTCACTGCAAATTACCACACGCCGTATTGAAGATAGCTGAATGAACTTTTTATTAATAATGATAATTTTATTAATATTATAATTTTATAATTATAACCATCCATTATAGTACAATTGTGCTAAAAACGAGCTCAGATTAGAACAACTAGGTTAAATAAAATGTAACTAGTAAATAAGATAAATTTAGAAACTTGTACATGTTTTTCTTTGTCTCTTGCATTTTTTGTAGTAAATAATGTAATTACACTTTTGCTAGTACAATAATAAAATTTATTTCAGTCATATATAAGAGTCAAATCCGTTTTTTAAATATTTTATTTTATATTTCATGTTATTTGTAGCTGGTGATCAACCAATCACTCTAAGTCTTGGTATTTATTTTATGGCGAAAGAAATCCCAACGCAGGTTGTACCTTCTGGTATCCCTAATTTATTTCACATAACTTCCTTTCTTTGTCATGTTTAATTTAATTGCAAGATTTATATTCGTGTTGTGGAATGCGGGTGTTTTTATGAAATAAATTTTCATTTAAAATGAACTATGATGTTTGGAGGAGCTAAAATGTGATTCACTTTAGCATACAATACAGTTGTTCATACAGTAATTAAAATGTAATGTAATATTTATACTGAAATAAACACTTAAATTTATCTATACTTTCAGAGGTTTTATTCAGAGCGTGTTCCGGGAACATCGCCCCACAAACTTCGCCCCTTGCGTTGTTTTTCTTGTATTCGTTACTTTAGTCATACGACCTTATGACGGACGAATACTATATATTTTGTGATATTAAGTTACTGTAGGCTGGGGATTTTGAATCCCATAGCACAAGTCTGACCTCCACCTTCATAATGAATCTCTCCGTGTCAAAATCCGACATTTAGAACCTTTAGTTAATACAAATTAATAACAAACAAAAAATTAACTAACAAAAAATTAACTAACAAAAAATTAACTAACAAAAAATTAACTAACAAAAAATTAACTAACAAACAATAAAAATGCAAGTAACAAACAATAAAATTTTAACTAAGAAACAAAACAAATTTAACCAACAAATAGTGAACAATTAAACGTCAGTCAAACGAAAATAACCACAAGCGAAACTCTTCTAAATAAACTTCGTGACTGGGCTCGTCGCATGCAAACAGAGCCAAGCTAGGCGACAGTGCGATGCATTGCGATTATCTGCGATAGGAAAAACGCTTCTACGAATCGCATCGCCATGTGAAGCAGACGGCACCACTGCCATAAAGCACACCAATGTTCTGAGTGTGCTGCGTTCGCGCTGCGATAGAATGCGATGTAGAACCGAGTGTCTGCGATTTTTGGCTACCACGAACGTGTTCGACGGACATGTGAACCAGCTCTTAACCTTGGTCCAACGGGACGACCTTCTACGTAATTTTAAAATGTATAAAGCGAGTACCTCGAAGCATTGCTTCATCAGTACAATGTAAATAGCACTATAATTCCAGAAGTATCGAGTGTTGTATAACTCTTGAATATTCGTGTAAAAACAGCCTCCGAGTGATGTTCAAATACAGGGTAAACAATTTTTTTTCAAACATCCCCCTTTACGAGTAAGTAATGATTAAAGCTAGTCCAATTATGAACAACACAACGTCCGCCATCTTCCATCAATATCAATGCCTCCGCGTCAACGACAGGACACTATGCCAACTAACGGGAACTGGAGTGAGCGACCACGCTCGCTCTCTATCTCCGCCGGCGCCAAACGCCTACCGGCATGACGTCAACTCGCACGACAGGACACGAGGCATGATGGAAAAGAAATACATCTCGTAAGTGAATTGAAAAAGGCTACTTCATTCACCGAAGACATTATCAGTAACTACCAGAGTCCTTGGAACTGAAGACAAAAACAAGGAGGTAGTCAATGACCCACAAAGAACCAAGGCGATTTGAATAATGACAGCCTAAAATTCATTCAAGGTTGTAGGCTAGAAAATCACGAAACGCCAAGATGAAAGANAAGGCGATTTGAATAATGACAGCCTAAAATTCATTCAAGGTTGTAGGCTAGAAAATCACGAAACGCCAAGATGAAAGAAAAAAGGTCGTGTTCAAAATTACGATTGGCAAAATGTATCAAGACAAATATCAACAAAATATATCATTTTAGAAGAAGAAACTAATATTGCAGTAATGTTTGTAAAAATGTAACGAGGTGAGTTTATTCCCCAACCATGTTAAAACCGAACTTTCGAAGAAAAAATAAACGTTAGGGGAGATGATGTGGGATCTGAAGTCTTACAGACACTTGTGATAAACCGGAATAGGAGATTGTGACACGTTTGTTTCTTCGTTTTACCTTCGTACGTTGTTGGGACGATTTGACCAAAAATGAGTAAATCATGATTTTTAAAAATAACACAGTTAAATGAAAAGAAATTTGAGTACTCCAGAATTAACGTGTAACAAAGAATAAAGCATGATGCGCACCATAAAATTCTGAATAAATAGAATTTTTGTCGACTGTTAGAAGTGAATTGTCGAAAGAATACTGAAACTTCGCATGATTAAAGTAAATTACATTATACTGAAACTTGTTTTAATTTAATACGGGATACAACATTTGAAAACCTGAATAATACTTATTGACAGTTATAGGATCTTATACATAATTGATTTTTTAATAGTTACTACCAAATATCAAAATAAAAATCACTAGCATTTGTGTAACATATTTATCAGTGTATTTAATGTTGTGGAGACATGCTAAAATTCTACAAGGTAAGAGAGAGAATATTTTCTTTTCGTATTTCTCACGAAACTTATTTTTGAATAATAAAAAAGCTTCGGTAGTAGCATTGTCACCTAAAATTTTGTATGCATAAATTTTTAATTAATGTTCCAAAAGTCAAAATTTTTATTACAAAATTAAAAATTTTAATTTCGTTCCTTACTCAAGGTATACGAAATTAAGGTACAACGCCATCGTCAATTACGTCAGATGAAGTTGCAACAAAAAACGCGTCAAGGGACGCGATTACGCGATCGCGCGCATCGCTCGAGGATTGACTTGGCGCGCTGTCAACTTGCCAGTTGTGCGGCAAAGCGGGTCGCGGTCTTGGTCGCGTTATTGGGTCGCACGCGGACTAAAAATACTTCCCGCGTCCATATCACCACAAGCGTCACTACGAGGGTCTTCCACCCGGTGATGAGAGGGAAGAGATTAGTGTACCTAGCGTCCGGGTCAAGATGCCCGTGGATCTCGTCCTGGACCATTTCCCCAGAGACTGACTGCCACATGTCACCGGTTCCTCTACACTCGCCTTGTTTGTCGTCTATGATCTGTGACGAAACGGGAGGAAAGTCTTCACGAAGCATTCCTGAACGTTGGATTCCATCAACGATTTGCTACGTTGCTTCGATTAGATACAAATTTACGGCAGACACTATCCATTTCCCACGAGCTTAAGAAGAAATTGGTCGTAGAAGGCATAACGCAAAAGACCTTTTCAAAAACGACTATTTTGAAGTTAACTCATGGATCGTTCTATCACACATATCGACTTATAGTCCAACCATGGAAAAATGGAAAATATATTTTGTAAATATGCGACATGCACTAAGGTGTGTAGACAATAACAACAAAAAATAAAGTTTTGGGTCAATTTGATAGAATAGTTTTCTTCTATTTATTATTATTATTATTGTTGGGGATTTAGGGCTCACCATCAACCAGATTCTTAGAACTAGATCCTAGATTTGTTCATCATGAAAGAAAACATTAACCATTTGAATTTAATTGAGAACACAGAAACGTTTCCAGATTTTTAAAATATTCAAACTAAATAAACAGACATCTGTCTTAATGACCCAACATATCTCAAATTTGGTGCTGTGAGAAAATATACTACACTAAAAAAATATACTCATTCATGAATGTACTATTACTGCTCGCGTTATACTACAGGATAATTATATGATTACAGGCCTACGTTATAGCGAATAAAAAATAAAATATGTGCGAACATTCACTCTCAACAATTAGAATTAATTAATGGAAACAAGAATGATTTACATAAGCCACATTGAAGTTATTCCCATGTTTTCGACAGATTGATGGAAAATTCAATTAACGTCAATGCCGGAAACTAAAATAGCGAACCTTGAGCCTCGACGCTTTTGGAGGGCAATGCAGAAGGCTCGTTTAGGGCACGCTGAAGGTACCCACGTGGCGGCGGCAAAGGCTTGGCATCTGAGGGACGAGGCCCTAGGGCCGAGCGTGGGCTTAGATGGAGGATGGGTTCCCCATCAGCCATAGCCTCTCCGATACGCAGAACCCTGTAGAAGGCGACGCGCGACGCCGGATCCCAGCCGGGCAATCCATCTTGGCTGATATCCTCGGAAAGCCTGCAGGTTTACACCGTATACATAGTCCCTGCGGTAGCTAATCATCTTACACCGTTGTGTACAAGATGCGCACCCGAGAGCTCATAAGCAAATGTGAGGAGACACATTTTTCTGGCCGATTCTCGTGTACATGTTATAGGGTACTTTGATACCATGTCAGCACGATGAATTTACGATAAATAAATGGATGACTGAACTTCCTTAGATAGTCCCATAACTTAATATTTTTTCACATTTTACCCATGTTCATTACAGAATGACAGTTAATTGGAATTTACCTTTTCATCTATTTCCATGTATTGATTAGGGAATGTGAGCGATGTAATAAGTTGATGGTTAAGTGTGATTTGATTTATGAAATAAAAGGTCAAATTATGTCGCGTGATACCCAACCCGACAATTTGCAAGGATTCGCGTTCTTACTACTACTCGCCACACGGGAGAGGTATTGTAGTGTAAGCTTATCCGGAATCGATGCAGTAATTTATAACGGAGTGATGTTGTTTATTTATTTGTACACTTGTGCATTCGATTGTTCGTGTAAATTATTAAGATGATTTTAACCACACCGGTTGCGTCGATTGACATTTTCCACACGTGTACGTAACTTGAAAGCGTGTTTATCTTCTTTTGACATTTTATATATTTGCACGTGACAGTAGTTTCGTCTTTCGCACCGGACTTTTTCGACAGGACAATTTTTGCTGGTTAGTTTCCCAAAACAATTCGCACTCTCGCCAAATACTTTACGCCGGAGACTTGAGCCCTTGGGAAATCGAATGCTGATGAGTGAAAAGTTGAGTGCGATCCAAAACACCTCAAATAGTGATCAGTTTCATGGCTCTTCTTTCTCCGCCCTCGCGTTTTACACTCGGAAGCGGCATTCTTTGCGAACGCCCGCCCGCAGATTCGATTCGCACACGGAGGGCGGGGGAGTGATGCGACCGACCGACGGATGACCCTCAAAAGTCAGGCGGCGAGGGATGCGCGCATTCTAAGCGTGGGTGGGGTGCGGGAGGTGGGGAGGCTCGTTTGCACGCCGGCGATACCTGTTGATAGGCCCGCGTCTGTTTGTGGCGGTAGCGGCCATTCTCCGTCGACGGCCAGTAATGCGTTCTCCTCTCGGAGCCACTTGATTGCATAGCTCTGCGGCGCGTTGCAGAATAGCTGTGTGGCGAGTGAGCGTCCGCCTGCCCGCCGCCTCTATTGGCCGCGCAATTGAGTTGCTAATGCGGGCCGCGATGCGGGGAGTGGCAGAGGCGGGAACCGGAGGGTGGGGGAGTCGTCTCTGCGTCCGGGTAATCCGTCCCCGCCTGTGCGAGCGACGAACGAGGAAGAGACGGTTAATGTCTTGTGGAAGGATTTAGGGCGGCGGTAGCAGGGACTATTCATTTGACAACGTGAATCCATCCATATCGAGTTGGGAAAATGGCATTTCTGAACATCCAGTGACATTCGTTTATTTCTAAAACGCGACGTTCCAAATCACCGTCATTACATTACTTCCTCTAAACTCACAAATGTAATCATTTACTTGTACCCATTCATTTTCCTACACTTTTAATCGTGATTTCTTTAAATTAGTTTTTGTCGCATGTTTGTGAGCGATTTTTTAAAAAAGAAATTGAATCATCTCTGGGCAAAAGCTACTTGGGCGTGAACTCCGTGAATACGGATGAACTTTCGGAGTGAATAGTTTCTCGTATTATCACGTCTTTGCAGCTAAAGGTCCTCGAATAAATCTCGAATTTTGAATGAATTTTGGGACATTGAAGCCGAGCACTGCATTGACGACGGGAATGTCAGTGTAAAATTACTTATGATCAATTTCTGTTAACAAATTCTTCTTTTGTTTTTTGTTTTTACATCTGCAAACTATTTATTGAATTATATACGAAAAATCATTTCATATATTACACGCTACTATATCCTGACAATCACACAAGTTGGGATTTTTGAGTCAGATTGATCGTGCACGCAGTGCGCTTTGTGTGTATGGGCTGATTATAAACATGAAATGCTAGGTGGATCCAACTGGACGAGGTAATGTCATGCATACCTTTGTGGTGTCCAATTACTAATATTATTGTATGTCAATTATAATTGCTGTCAGATAAAAGGAGAATGTTCGCCCGAATGTTCTCATGAATGTGTGTCAGTCTGCTTAACAGCAGGTTCATGTAACCATCGACGATTGCAAAATAAGTAATTCGTAGAAGAGCTCAAAGAGAAAAATATTAATGTGGTAGTGATGAATAATTTAAGGGGAAATGCTGATGAGGATTTGTAGAATTCCTAAGATGACAAACCCAATACTACACTCACTCCTTATGATACACTCTGTTAGTGGAGCGTGTGTCGAAAATATGCGATGTGTAAGACGTTATATCGACTCCATTTATGAGTTCGTATTGTTAGGAAGAAAACTAATTTGATATTAGTAATTCTTTTCAGAAGTGAATTTGGTGAGAGATATTACAGAAAAAGCGAAAACTTTACATTTTATGCGCGTAAATTTTTACTTAAATGAGATAAAAAACTATAAAATGGTTTCGTGTAAGTTAAATGTATAAGTTTACATTATCCCTTCCCGAAAAGAGACCGAATATAGGTGTCAATAATATTTTATGTTCAAATTGTTTGGGATTATTTTTTTAATAATTCATCATTCTGAGACAAAGCAACTATCTTAATTTCTCTCGTTGATCCTAGTTCTTCCTCGTCTCCGTCTTCCTCGAGAGCATCCTCATACAAAATTAATAGTCCTCGTCAAGCGTATTCATGTCACTCATCGCGAGGTACGACGACGTAACAGCATGTTCATACACGCTTCAGAAGCAGAAACATCGCCAGGATGTAGCGATTGTAACCTTTAGACAATACTCGATTCTAGATAAAGCTCGTAATATTATCTACCTCAGCACTTCCAGAATTAGATCTTATAGAATTTCTCTTTCCTCCTAACAAAAGTTCATCACATCTGTATCAAATGTATTTTGTTAATTCTACGACTGAATCTGAAAAGTTTCTTATGTTGCCGCTTAATCGCGAATTTTATTTCCTAAGTAACATCTTTTAAATAAAAACAAATTCCATGGTACGAAACAGGTGAACATTTTGTGATGAGCGAAGGATAACATCCATTTATTCATTACACTCATCGGATTATTTGCGGTTAATTGAGAATTTCGTTTCCGAGGACAAGCTGTCCTACACATTCTTCATTTATTTTATTTTCAGAAAGTACCTGACCTTGAGGTGTGAACCTTCCAGATTGCCTGAACTTCACGTGTGAACCTGACCTTGAGGCACCACCATTGACTTTAATCGCGAAACTGTCATTAGGTATTGTACAGTATTACAAAATTATTTACGTTCATGTACTCGGCTGGTTATTTCCATGCTTATTCAAGATCCGACCGAGTTTTCACCATTCGGTATATTATACTTTTCACTAACGGTTATAAATAAATTCAGATAATTATTGTATTATGTTGTCTTATGGCTCATATTAATTTAGTTTTATGTGTACTCAACATTCGCACGGTTGTGTACATAAATTCTGTAGCCCCATCCTGGCCCGGGTTTTTCTCCGTTTTTCCTTCTGGTAGAGGCGGATTTATCATA
>NNCF01141938.1:22958-62795 GCA_002313205.1 Laupala kohalensis
TTTTTAAACACTATACTCAGAATAATCTATAGTTCGATAATAACTTGTACATGTAAATTTACAAACATATTTGCGTTAAATTACAAACATATTGACATTATATATGTATTATAACTCGCAGCTAACTTTTTATCTTATCTAGGAACTTTTGCTAAAATTTTTGAATCCGCCTCTGCCTTAGGGCCCTTGATCGGAAATGATGGGATGGTCCCTTGCTTGCTTCCGGAGAGTAAATTAGTTTTTTTCCCTCCACGTGGTCATACGCAGTTTGTACTGTTTTTTGACAATAAATTTATTTATTTATTTATTTATTATTGTTAAGTCGGGTCTACGTTTACGCTAACATAACCTTTACGTCATCAGGTCTTTAACCGCGACTTAATCCCGATTTTCTTCTCGCTATCTTCCATTTTAACCCGCAACAAAAAATGACAAAATATATATACCTTAACTATTTTCATTAAAAATCCTTAGCACTTTGTATTCCCAATAAATCAAACAATGGTGAAAGAACTACGTAATCCTTTATCGGGCGAAAATCTGAACGAATTTGGTTGGCGATTACCTTTCTTTACTCGTCACTTGGCGACACGGTTCCGCAAAAATGGCTCCGACCTCAAATTAACACTACTACTCTCGCACTACACCCCTCATTGCAATCCAGCATATACAATGACGATAACCACAGATTGACATGTATACACAAACACATGGCCACGACTTATTCCTCTCATGCTAACTTAATTTCGTTGTTCCCATACGTCAATACACGAGAAACAGTCCCATGATAACATTAAAATCAATCAACTTAAAACTATAATGCATGTTAACAATGAAATAAACAATTCTCCAATAATTTCATTATTTAATGATCATGTTGCGGCGTGGACTATTGCACTCCATCTATAGACTTCACAGTCGATAATTTGTTTATTTTATGATAATCCAATTTTATGATAATCCAAATGTAATCAACACGATAAACAAAACGTAATTTTGTGCTGAAATAAACTAAACTTATTATGTTCTGTTAACGTTCAGAACGAATTACAGAAAGAAAAATGATCAGTACATCAAAATATTAGAACTGCCCGAAGGAGTAACCACAACTTATGAAGGTAGTCAGAAAACAACCCCTCACTACCAAAACAGAAAAGCCCTTGTCTTTCACGGAACGATCATGAACTTTTCAACTGGTTTGTTGACAAGATGTTGTGTTATCGACATAAATGACTTTTTGTGGGGTTTTAAGGGCCCGTCAACAACAAGGTCATTAGAGCCCATGACATAAATGAAATAGTAGAATTGACCCCCCACCTAAACTGCATGTGAGGTACGTTTCAGGTTTAGGAATTGGTAGAAAAACGGTGGCAACATTTTAATGAAGGTTTTAATTAAATATGTAGTTGTGTCATTGTCACCTCCACGAGCCAGAAACTTTTCATTCATGAACATGTTTCGGAGCTCTCTGTCCTAAGCAATGTTATCACAGAAAAACATAATCCATCTCGTTTCCAATGAGCTGCTGACACTGCTGGCGGATCTAGACAGTAGTCAAGGGGGAGGCCAACAGGGGAGGGGTTTGGGGAGCAATTGTTTGAAAATCATGATTTTACGACAAATTCTATATCTTACGTAAAATACATAAACTCACCAAATATATTCAACTATTAACCATATTAAATAGTAACCAAATTTATTAATTGTTTTTTGTGGCAAAGTATGTCTTTATTTAGAGTTCTGGCCCATAGATCCGCCACTGGCTGAGACTCAATATCACGTTGGAACGAACAAAATAAACCCACCTTCATCTCAATTACTTTTCCACCTCTCGCGCATACATCACACAGTGAGAGAACACATGAAAATTATATATCGGAAGTTACAGAAACTAGTACAAGGACTGACATTTTATGGCGCAAAATCTATTACGCTAGAGAAGTTTCCACAATTCGTTGGAAGCCAATTCCCAAGGGATGTCATAAACGTGTCAAGCGGGTTTCTTCATTCGCAGGAAATCAAATAGCAACACGTTGAAACATACAACGAATCTTCATCCTATGATTACAGTGGAACATCGGCGTAGCTACGCTGTTTCCGAACATGCAACTTAGCATTTACTTACGAAACGCTTTCGAAAGGAGTGCCCTGGTTTGTTGCTACACAACTACATAAAAAGCAAACGCAATTAACAGTAATATTCTTGAAAGTACAGTTAAACTTCCATTAACTTCTCAGTAAGGCTCCGCATGGATGTCCGTTATAGAGAAGTTTCACTGTACTTAATTTTGCTGAAAAATATTCATTTAACTCTGAAGAAAGACATCATTTCCTTTCGTACACAACAAAAAATAATAAGAAAGGAACCATTGAATAGGTAAGCGTACTTCATTAAAAAAAGAGTAAGAAAAAATAAATTATTGAGTTCTTCTACATTTATTAGCAAAAACAATCTCTTACGTAGGCAGTTTTCCACTATGGATGCAAGTGTCCATTCATTCGATACTAGTTTACCCAACGGTCTTTCACCCGTGCGTCAACCGACTTACTGAAGCGACAGAGCAGAGCCCGTTTCTATTAGTTAGTAAAAGCGGCACATAATTTAGATTCCCACAGTTGATAACGGTCGATTCTTGGTGGCGCCATCCACAGTATGCTTTCAGAGCTGATCGCGCAAAAACATTCCGTTATTGACAGCAGAGGGACGACTACGAGTATTTCTGCTACGCGGGTTCATACCGTAGCGTTAATGAAACATATAACTAAATGCTGTCGAGGTTAATTAAAACTAACATTATGATCGGCCA
Source organism: Laupala kohalensis (assembly GCA_002313205.1). Classification (NCBI taxonomy): domain Eukaryota; kingdom Metazoa; phylum Arthropoda; class Insecta; order Orthoptera; family Trigonidiidae; genus Laupala; species Laupala kohalensis. Next base: position 25,766 of record NNCF01141938.1, read on the forward strand.
CAGAACATTAGCACAACAAATGAATTTGACGTATACACGGAAACACACTTTCCAACGCGTCCGGCAAATAAGTCACACGAGCGACTAACCGAGTGCAAAATGAAACATATCCGAATTGCAGAAGCGTTGCGAATAAATCCGGTGAGAGTGAAACGCATATTGCGGCACTGTTGGAACACGGCTTCATGTCTCCATGAATTCCGTAACGCTGAGGAAATCTAATAATCAAACCGTGTAAATAAACACAAGGTGATCAATCGACTTTCCAAAAATAGCTCGGATCTGACATCCTTTCTCTTCCAACCGTTTCATCCACAAATGCCGCGGCGCAGCACACGAAACATTTCGCGCGGGCGGGCGCAGAGTCCAAAAACCTCGCGAAGCAAACACAGCGATGTCCCGCTTCGCTCGTCAAAAATGACGCGGCATGTCGTGTCAGGGCGCTGTAGCCACCCGCATCGTCGGGGAGTAGAAAAAAAGAAGCGCCAGCGAGTGAGCGAACCGGCGTCGGTGAGGAGGGGACGGAAACACTGCACACATACGCACGCGCGCAGTGCGGGTGCCGAAAGAGGCGGTAGCAGGCGGGTAGGGATTCCGCGCCGAGCCGGGACGCGACGGGGAGGAGACGCGCAGCTAGCCACTGGTGCACTGGGACAAAGGCGAGTCGGGAAGACTGGTTCAGGTTCGGAAAACGGAAAGGGAGGGGAGAAAAGAACGCGGCGATCGAGGCGGGCATGCTGTGCAACACGGCACGCCGAGAAGAGCAACGAAACGTGAACGGATTACACCGTGAACCCCGAACCACATGGCATTATGAAAGGAATAAGACTAATAAATGTATCCATGCTTTCCGTTTACATTTCGTCGGAGTCAGTCAATTCAACACAACACAGACCTACCTTTTAGTATACTGGAATACTATCTCTCCCAAAATTCAACAAAAAGTGAATAATATCTTAACTGTCCGCAGAAATCAGACAGAAACGTTTTCTTTTAAAAGGCTAGCACAAAATGCACTAATCCCCATAAATGCCAGCGCCCATATTTACCTTCACATGCCTTGGCAGCTCGATCTAATATGGCCTCAATCAACATAATAATTCCGGAGAACTATTCTGACGTAACAGTAGAATTTAAAAGAAAACCTCTTGGAAGCACATAGTGTTTCTCAGGGAAAATACCGAACGTAACAACGGTTTTCCTGTTTCCTTCAGATGTATCGTACTACTAGTTCTCTGGCGTAAGATTGATCAGATATACGTTGAAGGTTAAGTTTACTTCTTCCTTGCTCGAGGTGAATGCTCCTTGGACATTAATTACTTTTGTTTCCACTGTAAAAATACTCAACTCCATCATGCAATTAGTAGACAAGAATACTTTATCTACGAAAACTCGACCAAAAATTATTTTCAGAGATCTGAGGTTTTGTGGTGTGTACTTAATTATATGGTTTATACTCAAACATTCCGTCATTTGAGAACCATCAATTAACTGCAAGACAACGCAACCTATCACGATAGCGAATCATTTAGACGGAGAAACATAACCTCGATTCACGGTATCGAAAATAAAACAAAAGGTACGTCGATAACCTACTTATCCTTCAAGGCCAAAACAAAAGTCAATTCGCATGTCCAATCGATATACGTATAACGGGTCGACTAAATGTGAGCAAATATTACATAAGAGAATCAAGAAGAAAGCATTTTAAATCATAAATCCGCCGTTATTATCGCTTAAATCATAAATCCGCCGTTATTTCCCTTACAACTAAAATGTATCGAATTAAGCAACCTTTCAACATCAAATGTATCAAAAATTTTAATTATTATTATTATTAACTATAATATGCAGTAATTTAGTTTTAAGATAATGTACATAAGTTCACCTCGACAAAATTCCCCCAATGGATCTGTCCTGACCTCATCACGACTCAAATTAACGCTGGAGACGAGAATGATCATTACATTTTCCCTATACATCCTGTGTTTAATAATAAAATACGATACAACACTTTTCATTACTTGAAAACATTTCTTCTTGATCTCGGTAGAACAGATAGAATTCAGAGATGATTAGCTAGATTTCACATGACACGTGACAACGAAATAACTTACGATTTCGAAATATATTTTCTACGTCGTACTTCATTGAAATCTCCCTCGAGGTAGAATCAGCCATTTAGAGAAATGCCTTCGTTCTCCTCCCGTGGACGAAAGGGAGTGGCGTTTCATGAGAGCACCCAAGCGATCGACTGCATCATTGCCTCTTTAAGGTGTGTCACAGAATAAAGAACAGTTAAAATGGAACGAACGAACACGCTAATTTAAGGATTCGAACCATAAAATTTATATCATATAAATTCAATATATTGTACACAAATCCAATGGTTCCAACGCCACAAAAGAAATAATCAAGGACAAGCAAGGCATTCATTTCTTGCTTCAATACGACCGATATATGCAAAAACCGATGATAAATTTAAAAATAAGAATAATTTATTACAATCATATGCAAAAAAAAATCACTATCACATCAGCACACATCACGGAATGAAAAGGCGAGTTTCCCGTTAACTGTACCCTAGTTCAAGACCGGTAAGATATCCTGACGGTTCACTAAAACGTAAAAATTATAATTTGCTGAAAACAATAGTGTAAAAACGCGGGTAACACCGCGTTGTCAGGAAAACATAAGTATTGTATTCCGAACAATTGAAGGGGAAAAATTCTTAGTAAAACCAATCTAAGAGATATAGGAAATTTCGGTGAATGGCAACACTTTCTATAGTTAAGGAAATACTGTTTTGTCTGTCGCATCTGAACGAGGGAAGCCCAAGCGCGCCGCATCAGTCACCACGCCACACCAGGCCACGACACGCCGAGCCTCGCCGCTGCGTCAGCCCACGAACAAAGAACCTCCTCCCGTGACCTTGCAGCCATGCTCCGACCGACACCGGGCGCGCTCCGCCGGCGGACCGCGACCACGGCGGTAGTGGTGAGGGAGGCGGAGGAGAGCCAGCCGGCAGCCGGCAGTCGCTGACGCCGCCGCCGCCTCGCCGGCAGGAGGGCGAACGCGCAGCGCCCGGTTCAGGTTTCACTCCACTCCAGAGAGATCACGTACGGAGAACTACGCATAGTCAACTTACTCGTGAAATGATAATTATTCGACGAATTTAGTTTGTCACGTGAAGCAAGACCCTTCTGTTTATATCTTAAATCTTAATACCAGGTCTGTTTGAAACATTACATCGACGATAACACCATTGATATCAATAGTACATACTGACTGTTATTGTATCCTGTCACAAAAAGATGTTCATAAAATTACGACATTTCTAAGTAGACCAAGTTTTAATTTTTTACTCACAACGTGTCGACAGCTATTTGGGACATTTTCAGGCAAATTGACTAGTATTGATTAAAATAGTGATTGAAACAATGTGAGCGAAAATTAAACATTTGTCTACTTAAAATGTACATCGAACTACATTTTTAACAATATATACTTCCCAAAACAATTCGAAATCGTTCAATTTCAGGGCGGTTTTAATGTTCCAAGAGGTCATCTTAAGGTACTTCGATTACCCCCGACAACTGCACTCCTTCAGGATACAGTTAGAGGAATTATGAAAATATCAAGAATAGATTCAAAATATTAAACGAGAATGTCAAAAATCTGTCAAAACCTTCCCACTGCGTAGTTTTAATCAACACAAGTACAACCGAATGTCAGATACGAGACACCAATTCTCTTCCATTCATCAAGGTGATTTCTCAGCAAGCACGCTCCACGATCGCCACGAGCTACAGACCAGTGCAGCTGCAGTAGCCGTCCGAGGCTATGGGGGAGGAGGCGCCACGCACCGCAACGGCTGGTCGCTCAGCCGGCTGGGACCTCGCCTCAGTGCCGACAGGAAACTTGTTTCCCTGCGTAGAGAGAGGGACAGCCACTACGAATGCAATGGAGTAGGGGAAACGATAGTGAACGATATAACCATCACACCTTTCTATTTAGAATAATGAGTTAGACATTAATACATCAGGTATAAACACACATCTAAGTTTCCCGTTTTAGTCATCCATGATGAACTGGTGTGTTTTACAGATACTGGGTACTGGATTTGTTATTTAATTCTTATTATGTTTACTTTTATTATATTTTATTATCTGCCACTAGAAGAGTAATATATAATAATAATAATATTATCATAGCTTGACATTAAATAAATTTATATCGGAAAATTGAAGCCTCCGCTTCCACCCATAATTTTCCTGATCGTATTTGTTCTCAGCATCGTATAGAGAAAAAACTTTCAAATCCTATGTCGTCAGTATTCAGAATTATTAAATAAAAATTTTAAAAAGTGACTTCGTGATGGGGAATGGATGTCGACTCAAGAGCGGTGAACAAAGGTTTTCAATGGCTCGTTAGCAGGGAAAGTTCATTAAGGGATTACCTGTCCACACAGGAGTTGGTCAACCGACTAGAACATAATTTTTTATAAGTTTATTTTTTTTCCCAGCACTCGTCACACGAGAGACGGAGGGCGTGGACAGAAGTCGTCGCTACCCACGCGCTTCACAGCTGGCGCCGGCGAGGCACGGGACCGACCGCTCTTCACAGGGACAACGGCTGGCGAAGCTAAGGCGCCAGGAATGAAAGGCTCGAACTGCAACGCGAGCACAATCCAACGCAACTGCATGCAAGCGCCCAAGCCAAGTCACATACAATTTCATTGATATGAATAAGAAAAATTACACCACAAAATACTTTTTCCCTTACGAAAAGAAAATGTAGACATGGGGTAAATGGATCATGGTTTCAAAAATGTAATTATCGGATTTTCTGTAAGTTTGAAGTTACCGCAATTGAATCGATATACAAATCCATAACAATTACAGCGAGCAAAAATATACTTTGAAGTGATAATTTAAGTCGTAAGTAATCATCTAGATGATCAATTAGCTCGAAAGTAAATCATAGGAACGCCTTCTCTTTCGAACTTAACGTCAAGCATGAGAAACAAAGAACTTGACATTTCCAAAGTGCCAACACGAAACACGACTTGTCTGAAATTGGAAAGAGTACTATCCTGAACTCAACGAAACAAGGTAACCATGGAGATAATTTCCACAATGAAAGCTTAGACTAACTTAGACTCGTGAATTGTGAAGAAACCATTTTGGAGTGACTCATTTCACAGGACAGCAAGTCTAATTTATTCCTCCAGCATCTCGAGGTAACACATTAACGCCCAAATTATTTTTTGTATCCTTAATTTGCTTAATATCTCTACAGTTAGTTGTAGGACGATAAAAATTACAACAAAAAGTCATTTTTACATTTCGTTTATCGATAATAAGTCGATCTATAAATAGATTGCAGGGCAAATTCATGATGCATTGAGTATGCAAAACACAAAACTTATTTATTTTATAGTAAATTGATTATAAATAATCCACTGTATTGTTACAAAACTTCATTTCCCTTTCTGATGAAAATGATACATCTTTCTACAAGATGTGGTTTTGTTCAAAACATTTTTGATACAGTAACATTGCATTTTGACAAAATGTCAGAGGTAATCCCGGACTGTTTTGAAATTGGCAGCGTCCTTTTGCCTAAATAATGGTCCTTTTCCTCGTAGCGCACATCTAAATGCACATGTCTTTGAGATGTCAAGAAGGTGCGCCGCTTACGTCGACGAACATACGTAAATCTTTCATCACATTTACATGTATGTTCTGACTCTTTCACAATGCAAATAAAAATTTTAGCAATATCATCTGGGAAATTCTACGGGGAAGCCATGGCTTGTAAGCCAGTCTAATCAGCTTCCCTTTTATGAATTATTTTTGCCTATTTAGACGATCATTTCATTGACCGAGAAATTCTGTTTGAAAATTACAAACCGTTGAAAATGATGTATAAAGGTGAAGAATTCCGAGAAATAATATATGTTCATCAGGATCGAAAGTACAATCCCGGCAATTATTTGATGCAGTCGTATAGTAAACAGACTCCAATAAAATATTCTCCAACATGTCCTCATAATGCAGGGTCATTTCCGTTTGTTGCAATAGAGTCAAAACCTTCAGTTTTGTCAGTTTATTTTGAGTGTCACGGTTGGCAGATTTTTGCTTGCCCCCTAGTGTTGTGTAAACCGGGCCCGATTTTTGTGAGAGGTATGTTTGCTATCGTTTTATTTAGTCTTTCTCCAAATAGTCTGAAAAACAATACGTCAAAAACGAATAAGAAAATCCATTTCCTTATTCATAACTTATCGAACGTAACTATCGTACATAAACATATGGTTCTTTTTCATTTTGTGCACCGGTGGAGGTCCTCGAACATCATTTTCAGTCGAGTAAACTAACGCATCATCTGTAACTTCGTCATCGTCCGTCACTGCGAATAATAAAACAAAGTGACCTTACCAATGCAAAAGGGATGCAAATAAAAGAGGTCTTCTAGTATATATTTACACGGAAAATGTTCACACACAACATACACTATATCGGAACAAAGGACACATAACCGCCCTATGACTTTATTCTAAGACGTCAGCTGCGAGCGGCAATGCTCCTCAAGTTCCCTATACGCGAAGCGCAGAGCCCAGCAATCTATAAATAGAACAGCAGTTTTCGGAAAGTGATATCTCGGGTACCATTTCGCTGAATTACTCCTACCTTGTATAGCAACAAAGAGAAACATGTTTAGCAATATGCAGAAGTCCAAAGTTTTTTAAATGAAAAGTTTTACTAATTCAGCTCACGTAAACATACAACTCTGCGCAAAGAGCCTGACGACGACTTCATTATTAATATTTTGAAGTATCAACAATCATTATTAAAACATATGTAATAATTCCTACACATCTATCAAACTTCAAAATACTTAGAACGTAAGTCCAAATTTTTCAAAGTGAAGTTAGTTGTAAGAAATATATATCCATTCTGGCTGATCTATCTTCTGGGCGTTAATGGGTTAAGTTTCAGCTGAGCGAGAAACATGACAATGGTCTGGTCTAATTTGGTTTGAACCAGAGCTGGTCGTCCATGTTTACCAGTCTCCAGATCTTATTTACATGGAAGTGAATTCAACGGCAACAATGCTCGACTTCTACGAACGATTTCACGTGATACGAAGAACTTGCCATATTCAAAAACCAATTTACTAATATAATAAGGGGCTTAATTTACAATAACCAATTGAATAATAATAATACGGAGCTTGCTTGCCACTGAGTCAATCCGAGTTCAATTGCCTGCGAGACCAGAAAAAAAATTGTAGCTTTTCACTTCAATATCCTAATTATAATAAGTATGGCAGTTCAAAAGCGAACCCTCCTTCTATCCACCTACTCCTCCTCCTATATCACTAACTCTACTGCGAACTTGTAGTACATCCGCTATCACTTATTACTTGGAATACGACATTATTTATAAGCATATCATTTATTTATTTAAAATTTGTATTGTGAGGAAGGAGGAGAAAAAAAGATTTTCCCTCGAAAACATGACAAGACATTCAGTCTCTTAACACCTCAAGATGTCTCGTCAGATAAAGTCGTGTAATGCTTCTTGACGGTTGAGTGTTGTTTATTGTAGTGACATTAGTACATGTTTTGTACAAACAAATTGTATGCTTATAAACGAGGCCGTATCCCAAGCATGTATTTCTTACTACTGACACCACGTGGGCCAACTTCATGGTAAACCCAGCTAACCGGCCCACCTTCTAACGATAGCCCTTAATACCCAACTTCTATCTCCTATTGCCCCATGTAAAAAAGCTTCAATACCACACTACATTTCCCATATGCAAATACTACAATGAACAAATTTAATGATTCATATGTTGTGTACCGTTGGTCAATGCAAATAATGTCTGAAGATACTTGTTTTGTCGATAGATTGTCAAAATTCGTTCCACCGTTCTTTTAATTGTCAAACGGTCCCGTTCCACTCCCTATGGTACGCTCATGGGCAGAGGGCAATACCCTACTTATAATGCGATGAGAAGTGGTCAGCATAATGCTCTGGGTGCCTTCGCCCCGAGATAAATCTGGCACTCAAATTTCAATGCATATGAGTTAGTTCGGTTTAATGGCGTTTCGACAACTAAGGCCGTTGACACCCATTTTAATGAGTCAATGACAGGTAGTTTTTTTTCTTCAGTACTCTATCTGTTTTCAATGCATTTGAAAACGATGAGTATGTCCTAGTTAATCCGGACATTGATCAATGATCTCAAGAACATTATCTACTATACCCCAGGCAAAGCTAAGTTGAGGCAGTCGAGTCAGCCCGTTCGCTGTCGAAGGTTGGAGAGCACAGAGTGTTTAGAGTACACACAGCGGGTGTCACCTCTATGATCTCTGATCTTCGGCCACAAGCGGGCTGACTGGGCTGCCTCAACTCATCTTTGCCAGAGGTTTAATCAGATCTCGAACTATTTCGTGTTAATTCTCAGATCACTTCAGTATAGACAAGGACGATATACTCATTGATTAACAAAAGGCTAAACCAACTAAAATAATTTAAGTGATCGGAGATGTCTGTTTTCTCTTACTAATTATGAAGCAGAAAAGCAGTATGTCGCCAGTCATTTACAATAAAAACAAAGTTATTAATTACGATCGGTAGAATAATGACCACTATATGAAATTTTACCCGATCGATATACAATCATCTCAACACTCAATTTAGCGTGTTCATGATCCATTAATGTAATAGCAATATCTGGAAGATTTTAGTAACATTTTCATTTACCAGTTAGTATTGACACACATCAGTCATATGTCCTATGCACTGCCGAAGCTGACATTATCACGCCACACACTGCAGGAAATAGCACACGTATCGTAGCAGAACTTAATTCTCCACTACACATTTCGCATAATTGAAACCCCTCATTACATATTAAACGGGAAGAACAAAGCGGTTCAACTATTGTAGACAATCTAAAGCGATTAAATATTTATTTCCATTCGGCTTCTCATCTAGGGTGATTAGCATGTTATCAAAATTACGCGCACCACTCTCAAGTGAATGGCTAATGCAGATCGATCAGTGGTATCTCGCTTTCGGAGGCTGGGCGCTGGGAAGGCCAACTATCCATGCAAATGAGAGCAAGTTCGCCAACGACGGCAACTCGAACGTGCTCGCCTACCAACAACCAAAAGAGAATCCCATTGCTTCACGGTCTGAAATAACTCAATCGAAATACTAAAAAAACATATTGGAAAATTTTATACGTAATTTCGGTTTCTCGAGTTGTCCGCCTTCGTCAGTGTTCCCACGCACAGTCGCTCGATCGACATGTTGAGGGCTCCCAGACATTCGTGTAGACGATTACGAAACCCTCTGTCCCAGACCACCGGTAGGCACAATCCAATTCCTGTTTCATTGCTATTTTCTTCTGTTGTGTTCTGTCATTACTCCTGTATTCCCAATTTTAAAATTTGTCGCTAGAACAAAGCGATTAATTTCTATGGATGACGTTCTTAACACAAAACCCTTTTAACATTATCTGCGCTTCATTTAGCGCTAGCAACCAGTTCCAACTTAACTAAATTTCAAGCAGATACTAGCAGCTAGTAAACCAATCTCGTGTGAAAGAACATAACATTTTCGCTCGAATACATGTTCTTTTATGATAGATGTAGGGTAAAGTTGTTAAAATCGTGTTAATTTCTCCCGAAAAAAAAATCGTAATGTTTTTGATTCCGTAAAAATTCATTCTGTTTGAACAGTATGGTTTACTTTCTTATGTGAAACATAGAGAAAGTAATCGATTAAATTAATTAGGCGGAATTCTGGTTTACATTAATGTTTTTTATGATAACGTGAGAGGGTAAAGAAACTGGGATCATATCAGAAGGTGCCTATNATAACGTGAGAGGGTAAAGAAACTGGGATCATATCAGAAGGTGCCTATTCGACTGCCCATTTTCTTTAGGAAGATGAGAAAATGAAAATAAATAAATAAATAAATTAACTTCATTGTCAAAAACGTAGTTTCAAACCACGTGAGGATAATAAACTAAGTTGAGTAAGTTATGTTAAGTCAAACTGTCCCACAACAGGCCCCGAAGGTGCCCAAGGGATTCATGGAGGGTACAGCCCCACAATTACTAGGTCTGAAGATGCGGCCAGCATCTCGATCCGGCCATTTCGACTCCAGGATAGATGTAGATGTGCGACTCCTCACTGACTCCAGAAATCCACGTTACTCTCCGGAAACAAGCAAGGAACCATCTCATCAATTCCGATCAAGGGCCCAAGGGCAGGGGCGGATTTAATATTCATAAAAGAAACGTCGAAGGAAATAAGAATACACCTCAACGAAAACATGAGATGAAATCATAAAAACCAAGAAGATATTTCACAAGTAATCTTAAAATTTTCACCGAAGTTCCTTCGGAACGTTCAAACGACGTATTTTACAAAACCAGGTAATAATAGAAAAAAATCATAAATGAGAAAGAATTTGCACAAAGTTGCACCACTCACTTTACATACAAAAAAAATGTGTAAATTAATTTCAAAACATATTAACGACTGTTCGAGTTCCGTTCGTATGTAAAACTTACGACATTTGTTTCAACTGTTTTATAATTGTATAGAATATATTTTTAATAACACACGAATAAGTCATGCGAAGACAGAAACAGTATTTCACTTTCCGTTACACATAAGCAACTTTCATAAATATATTCATCAAATTTGAAGTTTGCAAAGACTTCGTTTACAACCACGTTACATTCCAGGCAAAATATCGGAGATTTTACGAACATTCAAGCATAGATAACAAAGTTGTCCAACATATACTTGCCGGTCTCGTAACCTCTGCCAATGCATCTTACAAGATCTAAACGTCATCTGCTTTTTGTGCATTTTAAGAACTTTGCTGTTCGTAAATTCGTTAATGCAAAAACTCGAATACTCAAAATCTCGCTAGTAACGGTCCCTTACGAACAACGCGACCGTCTATCGAACATATGTTTTTAACATGAGCTCAGGAAGAAGGAAGCAACCCCGGAGAGTTTCTTTGTATTCTGCGCACCGAAGCAAGCGGCTGCAATGCAGAGGACCTCACTTCGGGACTTGGCCTCCACGTCACGGCAAACGAATATCGTATTTCTGATGTAACATTCACAACTAGACAATCATTGTTTGCTAGAAGAGACGACACAAACCTATGCATATGTTATGAACGGAAAAATGAACTCGACGAAACGGTCTCCGATTCGTGGAACACTAGGTGATCGCATCCTGTTTACGTTATTTTCTCAGCAAGTACAACACTTCACCCAAAACTTTAAAAAAAATTATGTACTTGTAGAAAGCCACAAAAATGTACAATGCAATTTTCTGTCACTTCAACATCTGTGAACTTATCTCAATTAACATACGGTGAAATACATACGAGGGCACCGAAATCGCAGGACACTATTTTGTTTCTGCCGACCAGCAAATATTACCAAGACATGTCTGCAAAACTCACGAAAAAATCATTTTACGCAACCCGTACGTTAGGTATCAATCACCAACTCCGGCGGTGTCTGCATAGTTCAATAAAAATTTGCACATCACAAATATCTGTCAACATGAACACCCGTTTTTCATTCCAACATAATCCGGATAAAAATAAACTGCATAATAACGTGTACACGTGAAACGTAATTGACATGATATGGACAAGTGACGAACATCACATTTACTTGACACGTGACTTACCAACTTTAACTAGCATACGAATTAATTAATCAGAGGTTCCAATCGAAAAACTTAATTCAACACTTCATGACATTCATTAAAAAATGTTGGAAAGTTTCCCCATCAAAACCTTCGTAACCCTTTAACATCTTACTACCACGGTCAGCTACATCGTAGGCAGTGCTCACGAAGAAATAATTTTTTAAGAATATTTTTAATACATATGTGAAAAATATTTTGAAACATATTATTAATACATGATATTATTAAAATGCCGCTATGTACAGAATATCTACAATTCCTCTAGTCTTAATGGAATAGAAGCGACTGTGTCTTCCTAGGTTATGGTTCACAAAAATACAAAAAAAATTCCAGATTTTGACACATCGCATTATTGCTGTTTCTCCTAATTTGTCATCCGAAACCACAACCTAATTAACTAGGTAATTCACGTTTTAATTGATACTTTGTTGTTCGTAAGAATAAATCCTGTTTAAGCCCGTCATGTCTTATCCCCCACTAACTGCTTCATTCCGTTTAATGAAATGCCTACACATAGGTGCTTGACTCGGAACAAAGGGCCTCCGTAATGCCTCGTGTGACGAAGGCCCAGTCGGAGTATTAAAGCACGGGAATGTGGACACGCGATGTATTTCCGCGCATCACGCCACACACGCCGTTCCATTAAGGGAGCCATTGCAGATCCAGACTTGCGCCGTTCTTCATGGACGGGATGCATCTGTTGTAGCCGCACATGACCATAAAAAGGACTAGGAAAAACGAATAGATTTTGAATTAAAGCCTTTCCTTGGTATTACTATACCCAAGAAAAGAAGTTGAAAGAACTCCGAGAGGAAGTTGCTCTCTGAAGGAAACTTTCCTTTTTTCTTGCCTTTTAATCCTTCAAATAAAGGGAAAATAAAATTCTAGATCTAGAGGTTCCGTTAACGTGCGCCGCGGAACCAAGGGAACCGCTGTGATTTTCAGGGGCACCGAGATATTCTTAAATTGAAATGTTTTTCACACAAGTAACCTATATAAATTATTTTCTACAACTCTTTCATTACATATACCTTTTCATATTTATTGTTACCAATACTTTTATGTGAAAGAAATGTAGTTACAAATATAATTCAAAATTTACCGTACATTAATGGTTTATAAATACTAGGGTTGGTGCTACATGACCAAAAGAGCAGCATATCTAAAAAATAACAATGAATGACAAATATTTTAATCATACGTGAATCAAATCAAAAGCTATACTTGCAATTTTATTTTTTAACATCAAATTTTTTTAATTCTAACAAGTGCCATAAAAATAAGTCTCCCAAAGTAATACAACAAAGCTCTATTTATTAACAGATCGGAAGTGCAATTATTTGATCAATACGTCTGAGAAGTACGAAAAGATGATTGCATTGGTTCTTATGACCCCCACAAGCTGCGTCACTCGAAGAACGATGTTAGCCTCTCAGTTTCAAGTGCCAAGGAACAAAAACTACTAGCGATTGTTTATTAATCCTGAAGCAAATAATGAATTCATTTTCTCCAAAAATATTAAAAGTCACATATAAATCGAGCTAAAAAGCTGGTCACGTTATTTTCTACAAAATATCAGCAGCAATGATGTATTCGTGTTCAGTGATTTTACAACGTAACTTCACTATATTACGTTCTCTTTTCTTGGGACTTTAGGGCTCGCCAACGTTAAAGTCATTAGAGCCCTCGCGAATGGGGAAAAATACAATAACGCACCATAGGGAAGAGCAGTCGTGACTCTTCCCCGTGTGCACGACTCGCATCTCGACCATACCCACTAAAAGACCCTCCTGAATTCAACAAATATCTAAATACAAAGATAAGAGGAAAGAAAAGGAAACAGTTGCCAAATACATCATATCAAAAATGAAGTAAATTCTGAAAATTATAATTTTCAAACTACGGACAAAGATTAAAAAGAAAGAAGAGATAAGAAGAATGCAAATTCCCCCCACCCCACCCCGGGAACTCGTGGGAGGAGCACCGATCTAGTTAAAAATTCAATAGTTTATTAACATCATCCGTTTAATTTCCGAGAATTGTTGGTAAATCTGCAGCTTAGACAGACCAGTTAGTCTACGCATTTTGGTGTATTTTCTGCAATCAGTTAGTAGGCGACGCACTGTCAGAGAACAGTTACACTTCTCACAAACGAGTTCATCATCAAGTAGCAAGAGATACCGATGAGTGAGAGGACAATGTCCTATGCGCAGGCGGGTCAGCAAGACTTCGACGCACCTGGCTGTCATACAGGAACTACTCCATGACATAACAGAGGACTTGATAAATTGGAGCTTATTCCCTTCAATAGCCAACCACTCATTGTTCTATTCACTCAAAATCCTTGTCTTGATGGAATTTAGATCTCGTTTGGGAATAGTAAAGAAATCCACGCGATTCTTAAGGTCGTCTGCTTTCTCATTTCCTTTGATTCCCACGTGTCCGGGATCCAGCAAAACATTGTTCTTTCCGTCACACTGGCGGGAGAGAAGTACATCCTGGATGTTCTGGATCAGCATATCAGCTCGATACACAGTCTGGATTGCTTGATAAACACTTACAGAATCAGAGCAAATAAAGAAATTTGATCCCTGGGAGCACTTTGTTGATCGCAGTGCACTCAATATGGCGTAGCACTCAGCGGTGTAAACGCTGCACAGGTCGCCAAGACGGTAACCACAGGGGAAACACCACGGAGCAGCTTCAAACCGTCTGTACACACAGGAATATAGATCCCGTGTTTGTCGATTATTAAATGGAAGTATCCCCTCAACATCGCGACTGGAGTGTTCTTCATGTCATGTTGCAGAAGATCGAAATTAATCATCGGCTCATGCAGAGCCTAAGGAGTCTTACTGAATCCTTGATCTAAGACATTGGGTGTGCGTATAATGAAGGTTTCCAAAATTTGTTTAGAGTGATATCCAAATGGTTTGGTTGGTCTCAAGTGTGTTGTTGTATAAACAGATGGCAGAAGAGGAAGCATGAAATACTGCGTTGTGTACCAGATTGTCGGGTAAAGTAAGACATGGCAAAGGTGTCATAACATGAGTAGTTGCCGCCGGAGGTAGTAGGCTCCCGTGACTAGACGGATTCCTGCATGATGGACACCATATTCTTTAAATAGCTTGCATGAACAGTACTATTCACGAGGCCATAATGAAGCCGAGATCGTATGAATGCTCGATAAAACTGAAGCAAGGAGGTGCGATCAGCGCCCCATTCCCTGTACTCAGGCACTTTAATGTTCTCGCTCTTAGGTCTGTCAGATGTTCAATCCAATTAAGTCTCTGATCGAAGATTAGACCTAAGAATTTTACAGATGGATAGAATTTTAGAACGTTGTCCCCCAGGGTGAGGTCAAATTCTGGCAGGAGGGTTGGTCTCCACCTGAAAAGAACACAGCGTGTTTTCTTAGCAGAAAAACGAAAGCCAATTGCCATTGACCATTTTTTAATCTATTGAGAACGAGTTGGATTTGTCTCATCGCACCTGTGGCACTGCGATGAGCAAAAGATAACAAAGTTATCGACAAACAAAAAATTGCTGGACAGAATTCTTTACAGCGGATGTTATGCTGTTTACGGCCACTGCAAATTATGTCACACTCAGTTCTGAGTCCTGAGGGACACCGTCCTCTTGAAGGAGATCAGAAGTGTTCCAATTCTGTATCGGGACACTGATCCCAAAAGAACTGTAACAGCTGCGGAAGGTGTCCTCTAAAACCCCAGGCATATAGTTGTTGTAAAAAGCCATGACGCTATGTAGTATCGTAAGCCTTCTCGATGTCAAAGAAGATTCCGATGACATGTTGTCCTCGGACGAAAGCATTTTGGATTGCTATTTCTAACAGAAGATTATCCGGGGTTGAATAGAACTTCCTGAAACCACTGTGAGATCGACGCAGCACGTTATGCCTTTCAAGATACCAGACAAATCGCCGGTTGATAATTCTCTCCAGAGTTAAACCAACGCAACTCGTCAAGGCGATGCTACGATAGCTACTGATGGCAGTCTAGTCCTTTCTAGGTTTTAGTACGGGAATTATCATTGCTTCCTTCAAAGAATGAGGGAATACTCCCTCGGACCACGAAAGATTAAAGATATCCACAGATATTCTTTCGATTCTAGACTGAGTTGTCTGAGTATCTCATAGTGAATGAAATCAAATTCACGAGCAGTGTCGTGGGTTGACTTCAGCAACTTCAGGAGAACAAATTGATAGATGTATAGCGGTCTATGACCCCGTGGCTAACGCGAGATAAAACATCTCGCCTGTGTTCATTATACGTAAATCTCAAGGCTTGAAGAGATAATTTAACATTCAGAACCTGAGGCAATCGCTGGACGAACCCCACAGTACACTGTGAGCGTTGAAATCTCGGAGGAGGAATGGTTGAGGAAGCTGGTGAATTAAATCCATGAGAGAAGTCTCCGAGATTTCTCGTGTGGGAGGAAGATATATTGAACACACGGTCATAGCTGGTACGCTGTGAATTTTGACTGATATGGCCTGGATTTGAGTTTCTAGGAGAACGGGTGAGGGGAGGATAGTGTTTCAAACAAACACGGCGACTGCACCTTCGATCTCTCGTGGTGTAGTAACTGATGTATCCCCGCAGAGAGTGTGATCTGGTAAAAGGTTGAGTTCTATAGCCGCTAAGGTTCCACTGAAGTATGGAAGCCATTACAATTTGGAACCTGCTGGGTCGAGCACCTGGTTGTGCATTTCCATGTCATCGTCGGGTAATGCACAATCCGACTCGGAGGAAGGAAGAAAAGAGACGTTCGTTTTACGACTCCGCGACTTGGACGGAGTTGTTTCCAAAAACTCGGCAAGATTTAGGGGTTTAGCCCTGGATCCCTGCTTTTTTCTTCGTCTGTTGCTTGATACTTGCTGGGGTGCGTGTCACACTGCTGGACTTTTTCTGTGAAGTAGATGGACGGGGTTTGGCCGGAGTTTTTGGCCTCACAGGAACAGCTCGAAGATACTTCCTTACACATTTGCACTGGCATGTGACACAGTCGTAGACACGTCTGTGAAATTTGTCTGAACAGATATGTTCTTTACAGGAGTCTTCGTTGTGGTGGAGTAACAGGTGGAAAATACAGGGTGTAAAGCCCTGTATTTCTTCCGTGCTTCACCGTACGGGAGCTTCTCGGTTGTCTTAATCTCCTGTACTTTTTTCTCTTCAAGAAAGGCGACTCACTCTCTGCTCCATACCGCTTGTTGCCTGAGCAATTAATGCACTTCTTACGCCCCGTACAAGAAACGCCGGGTTCGTGTGCCTCCTTCCCGCGACTATCACGACCCTTACACGATGTCACCGCGTGTCCAAACCCCTGGCATTTAAAACAGAGCAGAGGTTTCGGAATAAAGAGTCGCTCTGGTTAGTTAGCCATCCATCTTTTAGACCTTCTGTAGTTGAGACAAATATCACGATGAAGGAACTGGTGTTCTGCAGAATACCATTAACCTTCCTCATGATTTGACTGATCTCAACCATGTGGTCAGTCTCCCATTCTGAAAGAAGTTCTTCAGTTGACATTTCCATTATGTCCCTGCAAGTTACTACTCCCTTGCTACGATTAAGCGCAGCATGGAGCACGCACTTCACAGGGAACTCTCCCAGCAGTTTACAATTAAGAAGGGTGGATGCTTGTTTGCTGGACTTAGTTTCCAACAACAGCAAACCGTTCCGCAATTTTTTGATGGATTTTAATGTACCACAAATTCCTTCTAACGCTTTATGAATGTAAAAAGGTGAAATTTTCTCCAAGGATCCTTCCACTCTATTTATTACAATAAAACATTCTGGTGTTGAATGTTGTTTCTTTTTCTTATTTTCTTGAGGTTAAGGGGTTTTTAATAGAGGTTTAATCCTTCCTCGCGACCCGACTGATGAAGGAAAGTTCCCCACTCTTCGCAACACAAAACTTTCCATCATCCTGTCAATGGTGGTTGCTGAAGTGTGCNCTCAAAGTTTACGGTGTACGAGGACTGGTGGCGTAGTACCAGTCTTCAGCTCGGGGCCGTGGGTTTGGGCCCATACTCAGCCGAAACTGATCCTCATGCGGGGTGTATATTACGTGCAAGAAAACATTGCAATACCGATTGACGGTTTTCACTGGAGAATATATAATGCGTGGTAATCGTTATCCCTCTCAGATGAAAATTTTTAATGTTCGTGAAGGAAAAATTCACCTAATGCACGGTGATTTCGTATGAGGAGTGATTTTGCAAGAGGATGTACCACAAGTTCCTTCTAACGCTTTATGGATGTAAAATATGTTCTCTCTCTACAACAAATACGATAGACAAGAAACAAAATAAATATAAAGCTATGTTTTATTTACATTCTCTACCCAGTCTAGCCTACCTACACTATGTGTATGTTATAATAAATTATTGAGTGTTTGACTAACATAGAATCCACTATTATTTTACTGGTTTAACGTGAAAATATACGGTTAACTTCAACTTTCGATAAATTTCCAACAGCAAACTAACCCTAACGTTTAACGAAGGTAACTTTTGGAGTAACGGAAGTTAACTTGCAGAATTATTTTGCCATGCTCAGTATACCTTTCCGCAATGGCAGCGAACTTGATTGTATTCGTGTTTCTGGAAGAAAAATTGCTCAATGAAATGTGATTGATGTAATGCAGTTTTGATTGCTAAATAGAATCACGGAAAACATAGTTTGGTTTTCGTCGTGGATATTAAAAGGATACTTTACTGTATCTGCAGATTAAATACATATTATCCTTAAGAGTCGGGTAGATAGAGAGAAAACATTGCGAAATTTTTATGTAGTAGAGACAGAACCATCGTTAAAAATATTATTTTACACATCTGTAGCTGATCCTTGAGGTGAAAGCAGGGAACACGCAAACTGTAAATAACGTAGAAACTATTCCATCATCGCGTGTGGTAAAGTCAGCTACGAGAAAATTTCCTTCGAAGCTTTTTTTTTTTAATGGGGCTTTAGGGCTCGTCAACATCGAGGTCATTAGAGCCCATCCCTTCGAAGCACGTTTACCATTGATGCGCTTTCCTCGACCAAGATCAACAAAATTATCGGTTTTGTGTTGGTCTTCTCACTTTATCTCGGTCAAGCTCGAGTAGTATTACTCGACTTGGATACAGGTCTTTCAGATTCTGTAATATCAAGCCCAAGAAAAAATTACATTATGAGCAGCACTAACGTTTATCTGATACACCTCCAAAACAAACGAGACGATAAACTTATCGAATGTGACTTACTGTACCGCTATCAACAATTAAATATCTGCTACAAATTAATTTAGTATTGCATATATTATATTTTCTATAATATTTCTCCAACGTAACAATAATGTATTTTTTTGCTAAAAAATTTGTCTCCAATAATAGTCTGTTCGAACTTCAATCACCAACATTAAAGGACTATCGAACTGGGAGGAAAAGCGTTACTGCAGACCACCATGAATGTGCACATTTGAGTGAACATATTGCAAATCAATGAATACAGTTAAAACATTCGATTCAAATTGAACCTGAATATTAAACAAATCATTGCAAGCCCATAACGACAAATTAAATTGACGTTTGAAACCAAAATTGTTTACATTCAAAGTATACAAAAGGATTTTATTGTCTTGCTTATAATATGCAACTTACTTTAATTTTTTTAAATATTTATATTCAAAATAAATAGAAAATTAAAGATTACGACCTTATGGTTGACGAATACTATATGATATTAACGTCGAGTCTTTATTTATTTACTTTGATTATATAATGGACGTTTAATTTAGTATAATTTAATTTTACTCATAAAACAAATAAAGGGATTTACCACCTACATAATATTGGCTCAATTGGAAATTAAACGCAAGCAGGAAACAATTACATTCTTAGACAGAAAGATATTTTACAGCGGGCACTCTTATTATGATTCATTTGTTCAAAAAGCAATGCGCAAAATGTAAGACACAAACAGGAATGTTCTAAAAACTTATAACTAAACTTAACAGACTACGTGATCTATTTTCCGTACATTTCTGGTAGTAGTTAGTTGATGCACTTCATACAACCTGGTTACTTAGCTAATAACATCAAAGGGAATTTACAAAAAAAAAATCAATGTATTTGTTTCGACTAACTTTCAAGTAAAATATTATAATCAACATAGAATTGAGTTACCCGCCTTCAAATCACAGTTATTCCAGAATTGCGTTAAGGATACAATCTCCTCTGCATTGACAACAACTTGT
This sequence comes from Laupala kohalensis, assembly GCA_002313205.1. Taxonomy (NCBI): domain Eukaryota; kingdom Metazoa; phylum Arthropoda; class Insecta; order Orthoptera; family Trigonidiidae; genus Laupala; species Laupala kohalensis. The sequence continues at coordinate 45,793 of NNCF01141938.1, forward strand.
TCCCAAACATGAAGAGATGATTTAAGACAGATGACATAAATAAATGGAAGGGAATTGCGAAAAAAAGCCCACTTTGTTGTTTAGAAAATTTCTATACGAATTATATTTATATTAATTAAATAAATTCCGAGTAGTATATTCTTGGATGAGTAATGAGTATGAACCAAGTTGAATGGAGATACTTTATTCCTGAAGTCACAGCAATTGAAGTGTTGTCCTAGTGAGAGGTAATGGGTCGCAGTATCGTCTAATTCCAACAGAGTTCATTCTTTGAGACAAGTCATTCCATTCCAGGAGGGACGCGTGTCAGCACCATGTGCGCAACACTGAATGCCCGCGATACCATGAGGGTAGCGTGAGGCCGGGTGATTATGGCTAAGCCACCGCTGCGTGTCACATACCGCCACGGGCACCACCCCCGTCCCGAACGCCCGACGCCTTGTGACAACACCCACGTCCTAATGCCACTGGTGGTCCGTAAAAACACTGGTGATATAAGGTTACAATATAGCAACAATTGTAATGTTTGATATAATGACGCAGAAATTAGTTTGCTATAAAACATTTATTCCTGTTAAATTTTTAGCACAGTGTTTGAAAAACACGAAACGAAGAAAACATTTTTCTCGTGTAATAAACATTCGGGTGTTGAATAAGATTCATATATTGAAAAAAATACACCTGAAGTTTTGTTTTCTGATTTGAGTAAACAAATTTTTGTATAAAAAACATTTTTGTTACGTTAAATAGATGCATTTCATTTTTTTAATCGAAATTTTGTGGCTACTATTGAACGAACGTATTTATCCCCGTCAACGGTCTACCTCGACGACACGTGGACCACGTTCCCACAAGAACGACAACCTTCCGTGTCGTGTTGTGGGAAGGGTCACCTCTAGACGTGAATGCAAACTTAACATTGCATTACTAGTCAGATACTATCAATTATTTATTGTATAACTATATAAAGCGGATTATTTAAACCAGCGATAGTTCAGTTAGAAAATAATTCATAAAAGTCGATCTTCTAGTGACAATTGTAGGGACTAGTCAAGTATTTTGACAGTACTAAATAACTATCCATAGCTATTTTCCAAATTTAAATTCGTATATTTTAATACGTAAAATATATAACTAGAATTCAGAATACTATACATAAATAATAACAAACATAAATCAATGTTTCTTTTGACAGACTCAAATACAGTAAGATGTCTTCACATGAAACAGAAATGAGACATCGTTGAACCCTTTTCAACGCAAGTAACAAATTGAGTTCCGATACAATTGCGGGAGATTCAACACTTCTTTTTCGCACCAATAGCAGTAGTTCTCTTGTTCAAGATTCATTTGGTTTGTTCTTCAATTCTCAGGAAGAAGAAATTACCTCTATGTCGGTAGTAAAACGGAGAACGGCACAATAGTGCTTGAAGAGAAAGTGACAGAAAACAACGCAGTGGCGTCGGTGAATGCTGTATCTTAAACCAAAGGAGTTTCCGACTGAGTGAATTGGAGTGTGAGAATGAGAAAGAACACACCGAGATGTGGCAGTCCCCAATGTTGTTAAGTAATGGAAACATTTTAAAAACCAACTATCGCCTACGCTCTTAATAGCACATAACATTAAACAACACAGTCATCAAGTTTCGAAAACACTTACTCCAATACTATGTTTCGCAAAAAGCAAATAACTAAAACGAATGTTCGTCTGATATAATACAAAGAGAAAAATATGGATTGTATTACGATAGAAATGAAAATTCTTGTTAGATCAATACTGATATTCCTTAATTACACGCAAAAATCTCTGACTTAATGCTGCTATGTTTCATCCAATGAAAGAATGCTTTTTTGTTTCCTTCATTCGAACCCCAAAGATGTCAATCTAATTTATGTTTCGAAGTAACTAATACGACTCGTTTATTCAATACATCTACTTTCGGATTCATGGCAAGCTTCGACTGATTACAAAAAATAAAAAAGATCATTTTGGAATGAAAGAAAGGAATAGATAACCCCAAAACTCACATATGTTTTTCAGGAGTAACAGAGAAAGTAAGGTTCCTTTGTGATTACAAAAGTATGCAAAAAGTTAAACTGTGCTCCATCATGCAACAGGGAACTCCATCCGCAACATAAGGTAGGAAAGGATAGATTTTAAAAAAAAACACATTATGACCCAATTTCTGTTGCCCTATAGCCACATCCGGTGCGTGAGCAGGAAAACAAAAACTCCAGTTCGTACTTCCGGCAACTCCAGTCGGCCATGTTCGTAAAAAGTACCCACACACCGTATCGCTGTCGTGGCTAACACATTTTATTATTTGAAAAAAATTAAAATAANCCATGTTCGTAAAAAGTACCCACACACCGTATCGCTGTCGTGGCTAACACATTTTATTATTTGAAAAAAATTAAAATAAAAAAAATACAGATGCAAATTTTCAATTCTGCATATTTTTTTTATTGAATGGTCACCAATGAAAGACACTGAAAATTTGCACGTCTGAGACAGGAATTCCAGCAAAGGAATCTCGTTATAAATTTTTTCACCACATATACTAAAAATAATTCAAAAGATTTAGATGTGACTACGTGACTTAAGCGCTACAAAATATGAATCGTTCCTGCTCATCTTCCAAGAATGACATCACGAAGAAAAGAGGATTGGGGCTTGGCTAGAAGCAGGATCGTGATCAAACCATGAAGCAGAACAATGACGCGAAAAAACGTTAATAATGGATAGTACGTTGCACTAAATTGACAGATTTTGTGCTAAAACCAAATTTTGGGCATAAATTATTTACAAAAATCTTACCATGTTTTAGTACATGACTAATAGTTTTAGTACGTAACAGTTTTAGTAGATAACATGTTATCCACGTGACATTTTAAAAATTCTGCTTCACAATTTTATTTACAAAAATATAAATGAACAATAGCTAAATATATGAATAGGCATAAATGATGATAATATTATTGGGTACTGTACAAAAGTGCAATACACTAAAAAGTGATATATATCTACTCACACTACTGAAGTCATGGAAACTGGACAGTAGATAAGAAAAGTGGGAACAAGCTACCATCTACCACACTCACTTTATTTACACATAGAAACAACCATTTATGAAGCAACATTAGGGAAAGTACAGTGGCAAGTCGATTGACTAGCTCCCAACACCTGAAACAATCTACATGATTATAAATTTCACACAAAAACATGCAAATTAGAATACTCACAATTTAAAGGCACTGGATACTAGTTGAATTATGATAATTATGTGTTTTAATCGTGCAGTTAAAATTTACTCCCAAAAGAGGACATGAGGAAAATATACACAGGTCGTTCAACATTTCTTGGCAATATCTCAGGAAACTTCATATCAATGTCTTCCTTTAGATAATAAACAAATTAGAAGTCAAAATCATAAAGTTTCCTTACTGACACTCCTAGATCTGTACCATTTGCTGAAGACGAAAAAAAAATTCCTAAACAATTCGATTTGGTAAAATAAAAATTTGAAACTACAACTTTCGATTTCAATAACTTTCTATATCAGGTCCCAAGTTACGTACATTTACATTCACTGATTATTAAAGGGGCATTAAAATTAAGAGAATTGACTTGCAATAACATATTCGCATTTGGATATTACAATAATCACTTGCTATCCGTTAATATCACCCACACATAATACTACAATGATCTACGTCATGTTGCAATGGCTTTGCTCTCAACAAAAGTGCAAATGAAATTTATTTCATATCTAAGCGTACTCATCTAAACTTTGAAAAAGTTTCCAAAAGTTCAATTCGTTAAAACAAAAGTTGCATTGAAACTTTGGTTTTACAATTAGAACACTAAATTCGAAGTGTTCGAAAGTTAAATACTTTCAGATTTACTAATTGTCTCCTTTAAATGAAAGGATTTTTACTGTGGATTTATAGTCTCAGTCAAAACTCGGAAATAAAAAACGGAAAAGAAACCCTGAATAACAGGATTATATTATCTCACTATAAAGTAAAATAGCTTTCCAACTCTGAACTCAAATCCCAGAAATAGACAAACAAACTCGAAGAAAAAGGATAACACGAGGGATGCACATGACCCAATCAAATATTGACGAACTCTGCGCCAAGTGTACATCACAAATCTTGCAATCGGAAGTACTTTTCTAAGTGTCTATTGGCGCGATAAATCTGTCAACTAACCAAGGCTCAAGTCTGCTTAGAGATTGAGAATATTCGGCTTCAAATTGGGGCTCGGATCTTATCATGGACTGTTACCTGATAACATTTAAGAAGTATTAAAACATTTTGTCATTTATTATTCTCATTCCAAAGAATTCAGTCACAACCAGAGTTAAACTTCATTGCATAACGGTAAGAGGTGTGGAAAGACAAATTATCACAGAAGATCATGTTGGAATTGTTCATATTAATCACATATTACGGCATCAATAGCATATTGAATGTTACTTTCATCTGTGGACCAAATCAGTACAATAAAATGGTACGAAAAACGAACGGTACAAATAATAATAATAATAATACACATGCTACATGATTGATAAGTCGTTCTGAGTATCACACAAAAGCTTGCTTATATATTTCACAAATTAATCAGAATCTAACACTCGACGGTGAAGTAAATTATGCAGGCAAGGAGTTTATTCATATTCATCTTGGGACATGAAATTAAATAAAATATTATCAGCTACATACTAGAATTTAATAGTATCACTAGTTTTTTGAACATACGCTTCATAGTACGGTGCACTTCAAATCTCGCGTTGCGTGGTATGATGCAAACAAACTGGCTTGTCAAATGTCAAAACAGTTTCGCACGTGTCATAGAACAATCCGGACAGGAATGTAGATTCTGACGTACGTGCAAATCAAAATTATACGACTAACATTTCTGAATGGGGTGTATGGGTCAGACACCTGTTTTACAACGTGTCAAATATTTCAGTTCTAACTCACAATACTCGCCATTTATATTTAATTTTACTTACAATGGTAATAGAATTCAAATAACAAAAGAAAATCATTAGTACAACTACGATCATGTGAAGAGTAACTGATATATACGCAAATCTAGTGCCGATAAATCTTACTGAACAAGCTGATAAAAGTACAGTACAAAACAACTTCGATTCAAAATAAGAAAGTAACATTTTCAGGAATAACTTACTTGCACAATTGCAATCAATATTTAAAAAATCAAGTGGTTTATGTTTTGCCAACATTGCAGAATTGTATTTTAAAATGGTCAGGTAAAAAATATAAATAAAAATACTATTAGTATTGTGCATGCAGTTATCTAGAACTCCAGGTACAATTTTTAATAAATAAATTCCATCCATGCAAAAATAAATCTCTTTTCCTGTTTTTAAAGCTAATACATTAATGTAATCTGTGAAGAAATTGAAAGTGCAGATACAATCGAAAAATAGGCAAAATTATTCATGTGAAACTACATGCGTCAGTAGCATTTCTATAGCGACGTTCAGTTCCATAGAAATATTCTAACATTGAACGTAATTAAACATCAATAAATCTAATAATGAAAAGCTCATACGAAATCTAATAAAACTCTACGAAAAGCTCATACGAAATCTCTACGAAAGCAGAAAATATGCTGCAGAAACAAGGGTGAACTGTTCAGGCGATCCTCCATCTTATTGATTACCCGGGTAGCCTCGGTTTCCCCCACACGTTCACCCCTTTCGGAAAGCTAGAGAGGTTATGACGCGACAAATAATATACAGAAGGGTTCTTTCACAGCGAACATCTGCATTGGAATCTAAAATAATTTGTTTAATTTCTAACAACACTCATCTTGAACAATCACTGTTGACTGCTACTATCATAATACACTACAACCGAACACGCACTTAATCTGTTGAAACCTGAAATTCGCTGAATCAATACGTTACACGTAAGATAATTTGCTTCCAAAACCACAATTACAATGTGTCACAATTTAGAGAAATAATTAAAATAAAACGAAACTCACCCAAAATAGAAATTAATTACTCCTTCCCATAAACGAAAGGTAGCCGTCAGATGTCCTCACAAGTACCTTCGTCCTGATGCGATACCAGGAAAAGCTCCTTACAATGCTGAATCTGAAGAAAGTACCCCTCGATCTTATTTGGAAGATGATTGAGTCGAGTCTCCAATCTGGGGAGCAACAACGATCAGTCAATCATTTCACATCAAACGAGAACGAAACAAAACCACAAAGCAACACGAACAACAACACATATACAATAATAATTAACGCAACTCACACGCTTGAACTTCTTTGTTCCTTTGTTGTTAAAACTCCAATGAAGTTTCGCGTCAAAAAGGGTGCTCGGCTCTGCCGCAGGGGGAAATCAGAGCACAGAAGTGTCTATGAGAGTTGTTTATTCGATGTACGAACTAAGCAATCAGATATCGCACACACACACTATTACAATAAATGTACACAAAAACAATCGACCCGGTGTAAATGAATGCGCCGCTCGCCTCGCCGCCCAGACAACCACGTGAGTGAGAAGGCAGCTCGATTCTGTCTGCTTGCTTTAGTGGCGCGCTGTAGCACTGGTGCTGAACACGTCCCCTCCCTGCGCCGGCTATGCCATCGTCTCTCCTTCCCTTTTCCCCTGAGCTGGCAGCCTGACTGGTCTACTAAACCGAGTCGGGCCGGGCCGGGCCGAGCCGACCGGACCGGGCCGAGCCGGCCGGGCCGAGCCGAGCCGGCCGGGCCGAGCGCAACGAAAAAGCGCACCGTGCCGTGCCGAATGACTTGACGCAGCCGCCACCGCAGCCCCTGCCGCCGCCGTTTGTAGCCTGCGCGCCGTTGTCATGGCAACGTAAACCAGTCAGTGCAACTTCAACAATGGACTGACGGGTGCATGAAAGTGATACAGAGGAACATTCATTGCAACTTTTATTCAGAACTGGTACCATTAACAATTCGTCATCAAATACTTACTCTATTCATTACTTTCTAGGATGGTTTTCGATAATTCCCCGTATTAATTTAGTTCACAATATAACAAAGTCACAGGTCAAGTAAATTTACTTTCTCAAATTTCATGAACAGTCGCCATTCCTTAGTTGATGATAAATCTACATCTGATTAATTCTCGGAACATTAACTTACATGACAATATGCATTGTCAACACACCTCAGTTCCAAAGAAACGAAATGTTTATGAAACTATTGCTTTAACTAATCTAATTATTTTTTGATATGAAATCAGTAATCACTGCCATTAATTTGATTAAAAAATAATGTTATTCACAATAGCTTAGAATTCTTAAACGCTGAGAAATAAACAAAATTTATTCTACTCCATCTACTCGATGGAAACAAACACCCACATTTATTGATATGGAAAGCACAGAAGCCAAATTTCCCAAATTGGAATGGAAACGCAAAGTCTTAAATGGGAAATTATATAGAATTCCTTAAATCATGACGAAGAAATAACACTTCGATTGGAAACATAAAAAAGATATTTAAAAAAACTTGATGTACATGTAACCAGTGACATAAATGCCAAACCATACACCATAAAAAGGATGAGGATTTTTATGCCCATTTAAATACCCAGTAAATTAATAAGTATAATAAACTGTTTGTTATCGGCTACAATAAATAACTGAACTAATCGAGAAGAAACTCCGCTCAAATGAGTAACTATCCACCCCAAGAAGGAAATTCATTTTATTTCATATAATGGAACTAAAAAAAGCTCAATTTACTATACAGAATGTGAGTTTTGATTCGAACTGTACTGTCCACATTTAAAATTTTTAAATATCCTTTTCTTTTAGGCTGATTATTCGCATGCCTCTAAGCGATGTTGCTGGTCTGAGGAAAAAAGGAATAACAAAAAGTGAAAAAAATCTAGTGGAAAACGAAATCTTTTCTCTCAATTATATATTCTAATCCTCCAAAAAAAATGTATCATCAAAGTTGAAAAAATCTTAATTTTTCCGCTGAAGAGTCGCCGCAAACTGATATTGTCCAAGAGTGGGCAAATCACATTTGAATAGGACATTCCTACCCATGAGAATCATTCTATGTCAAAACGTCAAAATTAGCCCAAAAGCTGTGACACGTTTTTTTAGATTTATTTGAAATTTTTTGACGCCGAAAGTATAAATGCTACAAAATATTTTGTTTCAAATAGTAATAGTTTTGAAACATGAATGAGTTAAACTTGAAATAAATCTGATTACTTGTACTTGCAATTTAGTTACTAAGTATTATTTAAATAGCATAGCTCTAGCATAGTTTATGAGGTAGTCCTTTAAAACTAAGACCACATATACTTTATATTTAGATATACCATTTGAATACAAAATGAAGATTATTTATTTTTATTTTCACATCGTAACTTAATGTTAGGAACAAATATTTTTATTTTTAAATTGTAACGAAATAAAATTTAATAACAGAAGTTGGCATACTAAACATAAGTTGGAGAAAACTAAATGAAACTTTGAAATTCGATAATTAAAAATAGACTGTAGTATTACACACGATTAATAACTCTACCACAAATTTTTTGGAGCCACCCCTAAGTTGCACGATCGCTGTTTTTAACGGTCTGACGTAAAACATTCAGGTTTTCGATAAAAATATCTATATGACGAAATAATTCTCATTAAATTTCCAACCGAAAACGATACAAGTCATTTTGTATCTGGGCACATTGGTTCCCGTTATAGAAACTCTCCAATAAGGGTGTAGTTTTCAAAATAATTAATTTTTATTCACCATTTTCCGGTAAATAAATGATGCTTTTAGCATATTAAGACATCGAAGGAGCTATGTATTCGAATGTAGTTATATACACAATGCAGGTGTATGAACTATGCGTTGCTTTGACCGCAGGTGTGCTGCCACAACCCAACCCGCCTCGAGTCCCAAAGCCCGCACACAACATCCATCTGGCCTGAGTCATCCCATGGTAGCCCCCTATGTTGGAAGCACCCGGTTTCCACTTATCTCCGTGTCGGATGCAATTTTGAACTCACTACTTCCGAGTTCCTACTCGGGGACGGAAGTTAGCATCGTCTACGACCGGGTGAAAATAGCGATGGACCGGGACTTCAACCAAGGAACTCCTGCTTTGAAAGCAGGTGCGCTGCCTGTGCAAATGTGCTGTGATAAGGTAAGATACAAGGAATTTTAAATATAATAAAAATAAAATATAACATAAATCCCTTGACGTATATGCAATGATGCAGTTACACAGATGAAGAAGAGTGTTTCTTGTAACACTAGATTGGAAATTCATTATCAAACACCTCCCTTTTATAAAAATACGTGAAATACAACCTCTTCTTCCCAATCTTCGTTTATCCGAACCTTCGGTTCATCGGGAAGTTTTACGTATTTTTCCAGTTTTCATCAAAAGCTTAAGGAAAGTTACACATTCCGTTACTATGCGCCCATATTGTAAAAAAACGGGTACGTGATGAACGTAATTCAGTAGGTTGTTCTTTGGATAAAATATTACAATTGGGAATGCAAACCTAAATACCACTAGTACCTCCTCGTTGTGTGGTTTGGGTTTGGTTTGTCGGTTCCACTTTATCTGGTTAAATTGCTTTCTATTTCAGAAGAATTCCTGAACAAAGTTTCCACGAAATTCGGATGAGATTTACATGCTATTCAAACGGTTATTAAATCACTCCGATATTGCAGGTACTAAATTGTAAAATATGGACGTGCAAAATGTATTCCATGTTACATATTGCTCCGTTTCATGGATTGAGAGTTTTTAAGTATTCAAGAAATATTTTTTCTAATTCTAAATCAATTTTTTTGAGGGGCTTTACGGCTCGTCGACATCAAAGGTCATTGAAGCCCTAAAAACTTGTACAGGTAGGGAAAATGCTGTCAAGTTTCAATATATTTTTCAATCTGGCCAAATGCTCTATAGGAAGGATTGCAGTTCTAATCTACGATTAAGAGTGAACTCGCATTTCTTACGTTTCTTGATGATTTCTCACGTTAATTTTTAATTATTTATTCTCTACATGTAGGTTCCATCCCTAGGGGCGTCATTTGTGAAAGATGGGAGTGGCGGGGTGTGGAAGGTTAACACTCCCCTCAAATTTGTGAATTGTAAAACAAATATGACGTCTCCACTTAACCTAATATTTACGTTTTCCAAATGGATTGAACGTTCTTTTCCCTATGGAAACTACGGTATTTGTGTCCACATTAAACTGGATTAATATTATCTGTTACTTTCAGATTCGTAACCCGTAAGTTGTGTTTCTACATTAGAAAAAACATTTATTTTCAGCAAAATACGAGTATCTCCTTGTGTATAAATTTTTAACTTCCCTAAATAGTGAAGCATCTACTCAGTCCTCAGTTTGTGGACAAACGATCACGAAGAACGTCAAACTCATTTATATTCCTTCATTTTCTGCGCTGTCGACTCGAATTTTTCCTCTCCTCTCCCTTTTACACTGAAGACTCCCAAACGTCAGTAAACTGCTCTCTATTATACTTATCAAATCGCTCTCCACACCACACATTTATCCGAAAACTCCCTTCTCCAGTATTCCGTTCTTTCATTCTATTCATCTTGCTCTCGTCATTCATCGTCTCTTTCGCCTCCACCGCTCGACTGCAGCAGAAACCCATTACCGAATATAGCTTTAAAAGTGTACTACGGGACGTGGTTGGAGAACCAAGAGGTTGTGCGATACGCCCACGCTGGTCTGTGCTGGCGAAAACTGTCCACAGACCCACGCGCGGCGATATGTACGCGTACGATGAAGAAACTTCTGGGGCGGGATTCGATTCTCCTCGGAGATCTTCTGGTACAACTAGGAGCGTCACTGGCTAGAATCTGATAAAATACCGATGAAAATCCAATCTTTGGCTCGTAATAGTTATTGGCTCTCGACTGTGGTGTACGGATTTCTTTTTTAAACTATTGCATTTGAGAAATGACCAAAAAGATAGTTTTCAACCTTAAAATACCCTACATTACCTATCAATTTCCAGTCTTAAATATAAATAATATTAAAATGAACACTGACAGACTGAACCCAATGAAATTAAGTAAAGAAGCACCGAATTATTAAAACATTATGTTTAAAAAGCTACACCCCACGAATTCCGTTTTTCTAACCATTGATTACCAGATTACTAGTCGTTATAAGCGACTTCTAACTATAAATTAATTTTCAACGTATGTAAATTACCATTCCTATGGATAAAACAATTTTTAACTAGATGAGCTCGATTTATTTTCGGGTCATTCATTCTAATCCCTACACGGAACACTACGATATCTTTCTATTTGGAAACTTCGATTTTGTAAATAATTAAATTTTGTAAATTTCCCCACTTAAATTTGCATTCTTCAAACTAGAGATTTCCCTACATACTACACGAAACTTTTGCCTGTATTAATAATTGTATCTAATAATAAATCCATTTTCCCTCGAATGGAATATTCATGACGAAATCTCGAAAAATGACGAATCCTCCTTAAATAAGCACAACTTGGGATCCAAAAACACACCCTCAGGAACTTGTCTCGTCAAGCGCAAACTAAGAAGTCAGAGTTATCCCCACAAGAAGCTAAGAGGCGTTGGGCTCAAGACTGAAGAAAAGTCCGCCGTGGGGGACGAAGCTTCCGGCACAGATGCGCTGCGGGCAGCGCATGACAAGAGAAGTTGGAGCATCAGAAAAGTAACCACTTCTAACATGCTCCTTACCTCCAGAGGCACATCCTAGATTTTTTTTACTGGAAAGAGGTGATAGCGAGAAGTTTTAGAGGAAATTTTCGCTTCGAGTTTCGTGCAAGGAAATAAAAAAATATTTATTTTACGAATTATAATACAGTAGAGCACCGATTATCCGAATTCATATTGTCATGGATCATGGATGGTATCCATAATCAAATATTCGTTTAATCAAAATTCACTTCACAAAACAGTAAGATGCAATACAATCAACCTCGTTTGTATAAAAAGGAATTTTTTATTTGTATACTCTATTTAGTAGACTGCTTACTGAACAAAATAACCAACATGCAAAATACGCAAAAGTTGTATGTACATATGTAAAAGCGTATATAGGTATAAGTGTACATAGTACAAATGTACGAAGTACGAGTGTACATAAGCACGACGATTTATCAAGATTAATTCTGTGACACAAAGAAAGTTTACTCGTCCACTTAAGCGTTGGCTTCCTCTTCATGGCAGCAAATTTTCAAATTATTTTAAGTTCGACAACGCCATTGCTCTTGTTTCCATGATGCCTGTTCGGATAATTGAATGCTCCCATAACTGACGCTTAATTAATTTGATTAAAAAGAAAATTGTTTTGAGAACGTTTATTGACTGGAATAAAAATTATTTTTTAGGGTTGAATCAACTTTTTAACAATACAGTAAGACATCGGAGTTTTGTGCTGATCGATTTGGTTGATTTATTCTTATTGATAGCCATCAGAACTATGTTAGATAGAGATTTTTTAATGAAGAGGTATTTTCAAATTGTTTTTTTGCAACTCGTATATGAATATCCTAAATTACGGACGTATGTGAAGAGCAAATTTTTCTCTGTTTTTTGAAATCGAACTCAATAATCTGCTTTACATTATTTGCCTTTCTTTTTGGTTGTATTTAACATCTTAAAATTCTACACCGACGAGAAAAAAATACTTGTGTTTCGCTTCCGTGGATTCAAAGTTATTTTCTTGTTCAATGCAAAAACCTCCAGTCGTTGAGTTTTTTAAAAAAATGGGGCTTTAATGCTCGTCAACATCGAGGTCATTAGAGCCCATGCAGGTAGGGAAAAATGTAGTTTCGCACCATAGAGAAGAGCCGTAGTGACTCTTTCCCGTGTGTGGGACTCGCCGGATATTTCGACCATACCCACTAAAAAATCCTCCTGAATTAAACAAATATCTAAATACAAAGATGAAAGAAAATAAAAGAGAACAGTATACCAATACATTATATCACAAAAAAGGAAAACAATTTCGGAATATTATATTTTCCAATTACAGAAACAAAGGATGAAAGGAAAGATGACAAAGGAATGCAAATTTAAAACCCTCCCGAGAACTTGTGGGAGGAGCCCCGATCTACTCATAAAATTCAATAGTTTATTAACATTAAACGTTTCATTTCCGCGAATTGTTGGTAAATCTGCAGCCAGACCAATTTGTCTCCGTAAACTCGAGTATTTTCCGCAATCAGTTAGTACGTGACGCACTGTCAAAGAACAACTACACTCCTCACAAACGGGTTCATCATCAAGTAGTAAGAGATACCTATGAGTGAGCGGACAATGTCCTATGCGCAGGCGGGTCAGCAAGACCTCGTCGCGCCGGGCTGGCCTACAGGAACTGCTCCATGAATTAACAGAAGATTTGATAAGTCGGAGCTTATTCCTTTCAACAGCTAACCACTCATTGTTCCATTCACTCAGAATCCTTATCTTGACGGAATTTAGGAGATCTCCTTTTTGAATCGTGGAGAAATCCACGCGATTCTTTGCGGAATCGTCTGCTTCCTCATTTCCTCTGACACTCACGTGTCCGGGAACCCAGCAAAACATTATGTTCTTTCCATCACTTTGCAGTGAGAGAAGCATTTCCTGGATGTTCTGGATCAGCTTATCAGCTGGATACATGTTCTGGACTGTTTGAAGGGCACTCAGCGAATCAGAACAAATCAGGAAATGTGATCCGCCGGAGCACTTTGTTGATCGCAATGCTCGCAATATGGCGTAGCACTCAGCAGTGTAAACACTGCACAACTCGCCTAGACGGTAGCCAATGGTCTCACGGGGGAAAAACACGGAGCAACCGACACCATGAGCTTGCTTCGACCCGTCGGTAATAACAGGGATACGGACCCGGTGTTTGTAGAGGATTAGTTGAATGTATACCCTCAACATCGGAGCTGGAGTGTTCTTCTTGTCATGATGCAGAAGATCGAAAAGAATCTTCGGCTTGTGCAAAGCCCAAGGGGGAGACTTACTAAAACCTTGATGTAAGACATTAGGTGTGCGTATATTTAAGTGCGCATATCTAAAATTTGTTTGGAGCGATATCCAAAAGGTTTGGTTGCTCTCAGTCTGTTGTTGTAGAAACGGATGGAAGAAGAGGAAGGAAGAATAACCGTGTTGTGCACCAGATTGTCGGGTAAGGTTTGCACATGGCAAAGGTCTCGTAGGATGAGGAGTTGGCGCCGGAGGGAAAGAGATGGTTCGGCATACAAACTCGGAATGAGACTAGTGTGGTAGGCTCCCGTAACTAGTCGGATTCCTGCATGGTGGACACTATCCAACTTTTTTAAATAGCTTGCACGAGCAGAGCTATATACAACGCAGCCATAATCGAGCCGAGATCTTATGAATGCTCGATAAAACTGGTGCAGGGAGTAGCGATCAGCGCCCCATTCCCTGCTACTGAGGCACTTCAATAAATTCAGAGATTTTAATGTTCTTGCTCTTAGGTCTGTTAGATGTTCAATCCAATTCAATCTCTGATCAAAGATTAGACCTAAGAATTTCACAAAAGGATAGAATTTGAGAACGTTGTTCCCCAGGGCGAGGTGAGGTTCTGCCAGAAGGCTTGGTCTCCTACTGAAAAGAACACAGCGTGTTTTCTCAGCAGAGAAACGAAAACCTGTCGTTTTCGACCAGTGGTATAATCTATTAAGGACGAGTTGGATTTGTCGCTCCGCACCTGTGACACTCTGTGATGAACAAAAGATAGCAAAGTCATCGACAAAAAGAGTGTAAAACAGGATTCTTTACAGCAGACGTTATGCTGTTTATGGCCACTGCAAATAAGGTCACACTCAAGACTGAGCCCCGAGGAACACTGTTCTCTTGGAGAAGGAGATCCGAGGTGTCTCTTCCAATTCTATAGCGGAAAGAATGTTGATCCAAAAAAGACATGAGCATAAGGGGAAGACGTCCTCTAAAACCCCTCTACAATAGAGTTGTTGTAAAATGCCATGACGCCAAGTAGTATCGTAAGCCTTCTCGATGTCGAATAATATTCCGATGAGATGTTGTCTTCGGACGAAAGTATCTTGAATTGCTGATTCCAGGAGAAGTAAGTTGTCAAGGGTGGAATGGAACTTCCTGAAACCACACTGAGATCGACTCAGCAAGTCATGCCGTTCAAGATACCAGACGAGACGTCGGTTGATAATTCTCTCTAGAGTTTTACCGACGCAACTCGTCAAGGCAATGCTTTGATAACTACTAATGTTCGTTTTGTCGTTACCTGGTTTTAGTAAGGTTTTGAGGTTTTGAGTGAGTGAACATTTAGATGAAGGTTTGTAATTAATGGTGTATTAAGTCATCACAATTATTTAAATAACAGAATTCGATTGGTATACTTAGTATTAAATCCTGGCTTGCTCAGAATTTGTTTCCCGAATAGCATCAGTTTCGCCATAAGCGTGTTCAGTACTTCGGACGAAGGCTGAACAAATATCATTCCAGTTTCGATTGATTTAAAGAGTCAAGTCGGTGCAAATCTCCTCCCGGTAAAGTCCGATTCATACAATACACGTTCTAACACAACTGCGTACACAAAAGATCTACGAAGTAATTATTCAAAAGTTTCTAAAATATAACAGAAATTACTGCCAGTTGTATCAACGAGGAAAAGATTTCCTTGAAATTTCTTTCCACTTTTTAAGACGCCCACACTTTTTTCATCTTTTTACTCCCGACGGACAGGCAATTTGTTTTCGAGAGCAAAAGCGCTCTAGCTCTTTTTAATATCCAACATTGACCATTATTATAAGGAATAAGCTCAAGGAAAACGCACAAAGATAGGGTGTGTAATGGAAGTGTTTATGAGCCTCATAATGAAAAGAAGGAATGTTATTATTTCGTGATTCTGCAAGAGAATGCATTCTTAGTAGTGGTTAGTCCACAAGTTTTGGGTGCCCCACAGGTTGTCGCTCATCACCAAGTCATCCCAGGTTCGATTGCCGGTAGGGAAAATTTGTAGCTTTTCACATTAATGTCCCAGTTAATATAGCTGTGACTACTGAAAAGCGAACCCTCGTTCCTCTTCTCACCTCCTGGTAGTATCAATAACTCTAACTATTACTGATCACTACTACTAACACCTCCACATGGGCCAAGTTGTTGGTAAACTCAGCAATGCGGTCCACTTTCTAACTATAGCCTACCACACAACTCCTACCTCCTATCATTCAATGTAGATAAGCTTCAATAGCACGCTTCATTTCCCATTTACAAATACAACAATATGAAAAAAAAGTTTTTGGTAGAAGATTGTCACGAGTCACCAGTTGCTGGATGTTGGCGAGAACTTTCGGTAAGGAACGTGCAGTAAGGAACAAGACGTGCTAGCAGTCGTGTGAGATGGGAAGACGATTACCCTCTCACCAAGAGGATAAGAATTAATGTCTTTTTATACATATCATAAAAATAATTCAGACTTTAAACGAGAAAAGTATATTTTGGGACGTGAGGAGATTTATGTTCGAAGCAAATATTTTCCTAAAATGTCCTTTAAATATAATACAATTTTCACCTTCCGTTTTTTTTTTGTGGGGCTTTAGGGCACGTCAACATCGAAGGTCATTAGAGCCCATGCAAGTAGGGAAAAATGCAGTTTCGCACCATAGAGAAGAGGCGTAGTCACTCTTCCCCGTGTGTGGGACTCGCCGAATATCTCGACCATACCCACTAAAAAACCCTCCTGAAATAAACAAATATCTAAATACAAAGATGAAAGAAAAGAAAAGAAAACAGAATAGAAATACATTATATCACAAAAAAAGGGGAAAACAATTTTTAAATAATATATTTTCAAATTACAGAAACGAACGATGAAAACAAAGAAAACAGTAAAGGTGAACAGAGAATGAAAATTTTAAACCCTCCCCAGAACTTGTGGGAGGAGCCCCGATCTACTCATAAAATTCAATAGTTTGTTAACATTAACC
>NNCF01141946.1:0-17258 GCA_002313205.1 Laupala kohalensis
ACATTGTTGTGACCTCCCTCACTCGTCTTCGTCCTTCATTTGTTGAAGGATACTCATCACAGGGACGAGGTGTACAATAGCTAGTCCATTGGCAGGATGGACCCGGGACCTAGGCAACTTGAATGTAGGAATATTTTATCTGAGTCACAACAATCTTCGTGTAGACGTCCCATCCTGTCGGAATCCCAACGAACACACTTCCATACATCTCGTGATTTCACGCCTCACCATGTAGTAATACGGCACGATCGTAGAACTAGTTGCTTTCGTTTCTCTCTAATTCTTCCTACGACACGTAAGTTCTTCTTTTTAAGAAATAACTCTCAATTTTAACCAATTTGAGCCAAAGTCAAACCGTCCCACAACAGGATCCGAAGGTACCCAAGGGGTTCGCGGAGGGTACAGCTCCGCAATTTCTTGCCTCGGCACTAGGAGGAGGCGATGTGGCCAGTATCTCGCTCCGACCGGTTGACTCCAGGATAGACCCAGGTACTCATTTTACAGCACGCTGAGTAGGTGTGGGAGTCAGTCCGGATGTTGGGGTGTGATGAAGAATACCCACCTCACCGGAACCCCGGTCATCTAGCCAAGCAACTCTGCGCTCTACCCACTGAGCCAAGCTGTCTCCCAGAAATAATTATACCGTCCAAAACACGCAAATTTCAGGGCTGAGTACCCTCCCTTCCCAACTGGTTACGTACGCCAATGGCTCAGCTTACTTCATCGAGTGAAGTTAAACGTAAGGGAACTCGTCCCAGCAAACTATATGCAAAAGATACAAGTGTCGTTACGGTTTATTCTACTTGAAGAGACTATATCTGAGAAATTTGTTTTGATGAAGTAGTCCACACTCACGTTTAAGGGAAAATAATGAATTCAATTATTTTTTAAGTCAAATGTATTATGTATTGTATATTTATGATATCTTAGAAAATATAAATAGATAGTTATAGAGACGTTGTTGCAACGTTTTCCATTGTATGTAGAAAGCGTTGCGAAGGTTATTGTTTGTATGAATGTAATAAAATAAAAATTAATTCAATGTCAAAAGCCGAGAGAACCAGAATAAGAAATACGCCTCTACCCGAAGGAAAACCGGAGAAAAAAACCCAGGCCAGAATAAAATACAATGTGTGGTCAGTTCGTTAGATTTAAAAAATATCAAACAAATGACGTATGAAATCAATGTCAAAATAATTCAAATGATATCGTAAAAGGGAAATGTTTTTATTATTAAGTCGAAAAAAGCCCGGGATATCGTGACCCAATCGCCCCTATTCCATCCGTTCACAATCCTTAATTGTTCTCAATTTCCATCCAGGCCTGATTGCTTGAAGACTTGCAACATCGCTGCTGAAGAAATATACCCATAGAATAAGTATAGTTTTTGTAGCTGAACTACCAGGCACTGCCCGGTATTTAAAAGACTTTCTGGACATTCTGATATCAGAACATTTGTCAATATGTTTGGATTTGTTTAGCTCATTTTGCCCCGTTCTTATATAATTTACTAAACTCATGAGTTAATTTCGATATAGGTTATCTCTTCTTCGTGATATTAAGTTTTCATTGTTTTTTAAATTTCAAAAATTAAATATCAGGAAGGAAACCCACAAAAATACTATTCGGTTTTAAAATGTACGTAATAACGAAATATTTTGAAATCAAGGCGGAACTTAAATCAGAATGAAAAATAAACGTTGCCTGTAGTTAAGATCTCTAAATTCCTTGGTTTTCATTTCACTATTAGGTTATGTACTTGAAATGTTTTTACGGACTTTATATTATAATGTTCCTTCTACGATTCTATGAATCACTAGAATGATATGTAGTGATCAGCAACCAACTTTAACTGTTTCTCTGCTAATTTATCAATATTAACCACATAGAAATCTTTTAGATTGCGGTGAACCTCACCGCCAGGTAACAGATTAATCATGTTACGTCGAATGAAAATGGGAGACGGGACGGGTTCGAACCCGGGACCTTGAGCTCAGCGTGCTCATGCGCCTACCGACTGCGCCATCCTGTTCGCCTCCCGGGAGATTAGTCTCTACGAGACCACCTCAGAGGTCTTTGGGTTTCACAAGTTGAATGAGAATGGTTGACGGGCCCGGGAGGCGAACAGGATGGCGCAGTCGGTAGGCGCATGAGCACGCTGAGCTCAAGGTCCGGGGTTCGAACCCCAGTCCCGTCTCCCATTTTCATTCGACGTAACATGATTAATCAATATTAACCATATGTTGCATTTCAGTTGCAATAATCTTTAAGACGAGTTTATTTGGAATTTAAAATAACTTCATCGATTACCTTTTAAAATTTCCATGCCATACACATTCCAAATAATTCACATTTATTAGTATAGATGGTCTGTTGTAATAATTGAATCACCAACATAATTACTGAGCTCTGAATGAAGAATGCCAATTCATAATTTTTTTTATTTACCTCACTTTATGAATTGAAATCAATATTTGATAATTTACACGTTTTGTTGTAGTTGTTGTTTTTGTTTTTTTTTAAACTAAAATTGCGGTTCCATTCCACATTATAATAGGAAATTAAATTTAAAGTATTTACCAAGTTAAATTTTTTCACAACCTATTTTCCATTTTAAAAAAACACCCTATCTGATAAATTATGAAGAAAAAAACGTGGTTTGCTTCATCAATCCTTCGTTGTTATCAGCTACGTGCTTGTTTTACTCTTGTCTTGACTAGGGATTGCAACAAGAAATCTCAGTCGTTACTTCTTATCTATCGAGGGAAAAAGCATATCTGTAATCGCCAGAAATAATAGACATGAATGAGTTTCAATGTCTCCCAACATGAGGTTATAAATCCAATGTTCTTACGTTGTTTGGGTTTGAAGAAAAATCCAAGTTTCTTATCAGTAGATTCTCAGACATCGACAAAAGCGAGAAAAAAGAAACATAACTACACAACTGTTCAATTCTATCAGTGAAAAGAGTGCAGAAACAGTTTTAACAGAAGATTGTTTTTGTAGATGATTCTGTAAGTGAAGCGAGTTTCTGAACATAGTATGTACAATATTATTATCCGACAGATGGAAATTAAATCATGTTTTTTGCAACATTATTTAATATTATGGTATTTTATAACAATTGGAATATAAATAAATAAAACAATTATACATCTCAGGGATTTGACTGAGTGCTTGTTGAATGTTATTTGTACTATATTATTAACAGATATATAAGTTAAATAATTTTTTTCTTCATTATTATTCATATTGATGTGTTTTATATCAATTATAACAAAAATGAATAAAACAATTATACTCGTACATCTCAGTGATATGACTAACGTGGATTAAGGGCTGGTCCCACCTTAAGCGATATACTCGCGACTTGCGTGACTTTCACAACGATCCCTCACTTGCAGTTTCTTTTATCTCCACTGCACTCGATTGTCCCTGACCCTGGCTGTATCTGCCGACCCACTCACTAACCACTCCGACGCGCCGACGCTCCCTCCACAGTGCAGCAGCACAGAGAGCTCTTGGTTCACTCGCAGCCCGACGGAAGCGCTGCACTCGCGACCGCAACACGAACTACAGTCGCTGCAGTGTTAAGAGGGAACACTCGTAATAAGGCATGTCAACGACTCTTTGCCGAAGAGGCTCATATCATTCAGGAATAATTTTGTGTAATTCCCCTCGCAAAAGTCTAAAATATATAAATAAATTGAATCTCTTTAATCCGTGGTTAAAAGCTTTTTAATGTGCTATTGTTCTCTATAATGTGAAAGAATTTACAGATTTTAATAAAAGAAGTTAATGAGTTTCAATTTCCTAACTAATATTGTTTTCCACATGACTTCGGATGATGTAAGTGACGTTAATATCTCGTATACCTTATCATGCCATTGTTATAGTGCTCTAGATACTAATTAAATTCCTTTTTCATGCATGTTGTTTTCGCTCCTTTTGTTTTTAATAGTTTATTTCTAACTGTACGCAACCTTGGCACGGTTATGTCTTTAATCCCATCCCGGGTTTTTCTCCGTTTTTCCTTCGGGTAGCGCCGGATTTTTCTTGGGCGGGAATGTCCTTAATACTTTTGTGTTTTTAATCTCAAATTTTTACTGCCCAAATATCTACAATATATTTTGGAATAGTACGTATTTATTAAATAATTTCTTTTATAAACATTAAATCCACCACTACCCATGAGTCCTTGATCGGAATTGATTATTACCACCCCCACACACACACATACGATTTTTTTCTTCATTTTTTATACATCTCTTTCACCTTGTTACTCAGCACACGTCCATTACCAGGGTTTACACGCCTTATTGGTCATTTCCTCTATTAATAATTTCACTTTGTAATTGATCCTAGTTCTCTTAATGTTTATGTAAAGTTTTTATGCTTCCTCTTTCCGTTGACCTCTTTGCTGCTCTCTTGAGGCCGCACGAATTAGCCTCCCTGAACTTGCAGTAATCGACTGCTTCTAACACCCTGAAACACTCTCCGGAGTAACATTGACAGCGTGCACATTCTTCGAAATCATAGAGTGTCGTCTCCCGGACTATAAATCGTCCCAAATTTTTGCGGTTGAATATACTTCAACGTCTCGCTTTAGCTTACCACCTTTCTCGTTATTCACCCTTAACTTTGCAATTATATATTAATTACATGCTCCACTATATCAGCCGCCATACCGTATATACCATTTTTTGTCTCAGCAAAATCCTTTGCTCTTAAGGTGCGATCAGCACTCCTAGTTAGTCAAATCACAGTTGTTTTGTTTATTATAATTCTAATTGTTTCACAACACAACAATATACTGTTTTAATATCAACAAATACAATTTGTTGATATAATGTTAATACTATAACACGTACCGAGCAATTTTTATGTTTAGGTGTGTGTTGAAATGTTAAACCCGCCTCTGCCTTAGGGCTCTTGACCGGAATTGATAGTAGTAGACTAAGGACGACGTGAAACTTGAGGAGACAATGCCAGGATTGCGAGATTGCCGACTCTTCCTCAGGGTCTAGACACTGGCGTTTTTACTCGTGTCTGCACAATCTTAGTGGGTTTATTTTCGGATCCTGCCGCCTATATCAGTCATTTGTAAGGGTGCCGTGGTATTCCGTCTGGAATGGATGGAGCTACTATAGGTCAATACCACGCAGCAGACATATGACAACACTACGCTTCTGCTCCATTGATTACTTTTCTTTCGTGGCGAGGACAGTAACGTAAGCCACACACTAGTTCACGCAAGTGGAGCAGTATTTAGTGGCAGAGACTCAAATGAAATATAGAAAATATCTCCTCGCCAACGACGTTGCAGATGAAAAAATTCTCTGCCTGCTGGGAAAAAACCCAGGATCGATTAATAATAATAACCTAACCAAAGAAACTCTCGAGCATATCATTGGTGGTTGCACACAGTTGACCCAAAATGGTTACAAAACTAGACAACATGGGAAAAATAATTCACCTGGAAATTGCAAAATCACTGAACTGCGTTAAGAATCGCATAACACCAGACCATCAGTATAAACCTCAACCAGTCCTACAAGACGATTTAAAGGCAAATATTTTGTACTGGGACAGAAGCATTCTCACTGACCTAACAACAATTCACAACAGACCTGATACCATCCCTTGCAAAAGAAAAGAATCAAAAGTCTATCTCATCGATTTTGCTGTCGTAAATTACAACAATCTAGAAAAAACAAAGAACGACAAAATATCAAAATACCAACAACTAGTCTTTGAAGTAAAATAACTCTGGAATGTTCAAGAAGTGATCATAGTGCCTATCATTTTATCTACCCTAGGACTAGTACCCCAATCCCTTATTGATTCCATTTTAAAAAATCGAAATTAATACCAATATAATAAGTAGACTGCAACACAGCGTCCTTCTGTCCTCAGCCCACATTTTACCAGAAAGTTCGAAGAAAATAAAATAGATTCTTCCTCTTGATTTAATAATCCACTGCTGAGAGAAAAATCAACACAAGTTGAGAGAATTATGGTGATAATAATAATAATAATAATCTTCTTCTTTACCTTAACACCTTTTCCCTATTCCTTAGGGGTCGGAGATGGGGATGATATGATGACTCTTCCTTTGATTTGGCGGGGGAATTTCTAGGGAATTTCCTGCCGCGCCTCCCCGAGGCGGGGTGAATGATGATGAGTGAATGTTGTGGTGGAATGATAGACAGGGGAAACGGGAGAACACCGAGAAAACCTGCCGCGAACACCGCTTCGTCCACCACCGCGAATTCTACTTGGAGAGGACAGGGTTTGAACCGGCGTCACCAGAGGTAGAAGGCCAGAGCGTTAGGCACTACGCCACAGGTCGCCCCGGAGATGATAATAATAATAATAATAGGTATAAATTGTCTTGTTATTTATGNTACGCCACAGGTCGCCCCGGAGATGATAATAATAATAATAATAGGTATAAATTGTCTTGTTATTTATGAAAACAGCAAAATAAATCTCTGCTATCAAACACGCGGGATATAGGCAGATATCCAGTAGCATTTAAATGCATATTTTCCTATTTTGTAATATTTTTTTCTTAATAGCAGACTTTTCCGTCATTCTGATAATGACCCATGATATGTACAAACATATTTCGCGTCGAATATTAAACTTCAACTTTATAACGTATTCGAAATTTTATCATTTCGCTGTCATTATTCCCACTTGGCAATATTTAAGGGTCGCATAATACAAATAAATGAAACGTTTTTATAAATATCGTATTACTAACAAGATTTAAATGTGTAAATAATGTTATCTCCTTACACTTGAAAGCGTTTTCTATTCACTATTGCAGAGTTTTTCACGTGATCTCTACCGCAAATAAATCACGGTATATTAATAGTTCACAGCCCCTCCATCAAATGACGTTCGGACGCTTTACTCCAGAACGGAACAGGAAAGCTTATTTCCTCTATCACACTTCCTAACAGGAAGTAACCAACATGTGATTTCAAGGTCATTAAAAATCTTTCCTGAACAGAAATAATGTCCGACAAATATTTCCTCTATTGTCTCACTTAGTATGAAGAAACAACAACCAAATCATTAATAATAATAATAATAAATTAATTGCCAAAAAGCCGTTTCAAACTGCGTATGACCAAGTGGAGGACAATAAACTATTTTACTCTCCGGAAGCAACCAAGGGACCATCCCATCAATTCCGATCAAGGTCCCTAAGGCAGAGGCAGATTTAACAGATTAGCACACTCATTAAGATAAGAATAAAAGTAGTTCCATACGTGTTATAATATTAACAGAATGCGAACAAATTTGTATTGAAAAAACACGAAAGTTCTCTATAACACATACGTATTATTGTACAATATACATTACTATTGTAAATATACGTATTCATTATTAAATACTGTTTATAAATCGTTACCATTAAGAAATATAAAAAAAAATTGTAATTATGAAATTTTGTATTTGCTGTAAACAGGACTATGTTTTAATCTTATGCAGAAACCAAAATACTCTTCATGAAATTACGAAAAAAGAAAGTTCGGTAAATAATGATTACGACAGAGACTCAAATGTTGTTGATGAGAAATTCTGTAGTAACCTCACGACGACATGAACGTACGAAATGTTGTGTATATAATACCAGAAAAAAAATTGTATTCGTTCATCATAAGTTAGTAAGTCTTAAATTTAAAAAACAACAACTAATAATGTCCTTTTAATAACACAGTGTCGATTCATCATAACTTAATATACGCAGTTGTTAAACCTTAAACCGGCGTTATGAGATTACGTGAAATAAATTCATAAACATGTAGAATTATGATTCGCCGACATTTGAAATAACAGTAGGAATCAAAGCGTATATTAACTATACATTCCAAGAAACGAACGAATGACACAAAGAACGAAATGATTCGCGTATTTTTACATTAAATACGAATTAAAAATAAATAAAGTAATGATTGAAATTAATAATAATAATAATAATAATTTATTAATCTGCAAGTGAGCAATGCTGGGTGGTAGATGGGAAACATAATAGACATAATGAGAATATACATAATATGATGTGAAATTTTAAAAAAATCTTCGCCCAAATATCAACAAAATACACACACAAAGGGAATAAAATGCTTACAAAATTAGTCCACAAGAAACGAGAAAGAAATTGCATTTAAGAAATTAATAATCTAAATGAGGCCCATATGTGTGTATAATCAAATACGTACACAAACATTTTCACTTACAAACAGATAGACACACACTCATACGTACAAGCACGCTACAATTGTCAATACCACTCATCAAAATAAATAGCTAAAACAGTGGAGTATCTGTTAAAATATAACCATTTCCACTTTTAAAAAAAAAACAACTCTTTGTTCCTCTCATTGCAATTGTAGTACTTGGATGACATCGAAACTCACCATCAGCCTAGTTATGCAATACGTATTTCCTCGATAAAACGCACTCCGGTCTCTGTGATTCTTATAAAGAAGATCGATTTGTGTACACATCATTTCAATTAATTTTGAGTTGTTGCTCTTTTTTTCTTTTTTTGGTATCGAAATAGAATACTTTCCTTGACTGAACATTGGTCACAATATATTCCATATCTAAGGGTTTATTTTTAGACATTAAAACGACTACACTGTTTATCTGTTTTCTAAAAAATTATTTATGAAGGAAACAGCTTCGTTAGATCTCTCTCCTATATCTTCTGCAATTCAACCGAAAACGATTGAAATCATTTTCCCCCTTGAACATGATATCTTGAACAAGGAAAGTAATACGATGGTATCAAATGGGATTTAGCCGCGCTGTCCAACTCATGTTCGTCTACGGGCACTTTTGCACACAATTTTTCGATCGATCGTCCCGGCAATGAATGGGGTCAGGCGAGAATACTCTTCCCACGAATAGAACAAATGGGTCATTTATTAGTCACGTGATATTTTCATTCTCTTCAACAAATTTATATTATTTCCAGTTGGAAAATTAAATAGTACATTTCTTTATTTAAAAAATATATTTAATACTAAAATGTTTTAATAGGGTAACTCCGAGAACAATTTTCTATCTTCTCTCACCGGACACGTCACGTCAGGCACTAATTCTGACAGCATAGACGTCTAACAGAGTTGTGCCCGCCAACTTTTAAGGGATTATATCCATCAGAGAGACTACGCCACAGTACCCTCAAAAAATCTCGCCGCCAGTTTTATAATAATAATAATAATAAACTTTCGAAGAGTAAAAAAAAAGTTGATTGTCCTCCACGTGTTCACACGCAGTTTGTAACTACTTTTTATGAAATAAATTTATTTATTTAAAATAAAATATTTTAAAATAATAATGTATGACGGGTGATAAGAACACAGTTTTCTATTTTCTCTCACGGGATATAAGACGTCAAATATTATTTCTGACAGCACAGACTTATAATATTGGGTTGTGGTCCCATCTATATAAATAAATATTAAATACTGTTCGTTGGTAAGCGCATCACTTGAGAACGGCTGGACCCGTTTGGCTAAATTTAAAAATAAAATGTTTATAATAGTCAGAATAAGGTTTTCAGGGAATGAAAAATTGGAAAAGTTGCCCGGAAAATTGGGGAAAAACTGAAAGTGTTTTGTATAAACTTTGGGATTTCTGTATAAACTTAAGACCATAGCTTTTTTTGTTTTGTTCGTTATGGTCCTGGAAAGGTTTTCAGAAGAAAAAAATTCGGGACAATTCTCAACGAAAGTCGGAAAATTCGGACAAGTGCAAAAATCATAACTGACGATAGGAACGACATATTTGGTTTATTCTTTTTTTCTTCTTTTTTTTTAGTTTTTCAGTTGAATTGTGTGTTGTATGATCATCGTAATCGTTTCAAGGAATGAATAAAGTTTCGTCGTTTTATCTCAAACAAATTTACAGATTCACCTACGAAATACGGTGTTTTCAAATGATCACAATCGTTATTGATACAATGATCACTCAGAAATACGTCTAATTTTTATTTTGTTTACACGTTTAAAATAGTCTTTCACAAATTCACAAAACGATCACAAACAAATGTAAGTGTGCGTGACTGTTCACAGCAATCCTGTTTTCGCGTTATTTGTATAGTTATTAATTTCTTTTAATTATATTATAGCAATTATTATTACATTAAGGTTATAGGAGGAGTAATGGTATACGTGAGTATATTGAAGCGTGCTTGTACGTATGAGTGTGTGTGTGTATCTGTTTGTCAGTGAAAATGTGTTTCTGTACGTATCTGAAAATACACACACACATGGATCTAATTTAATTTTTGAATTTCTTCGGCATATTACCCTTCTCGCTTACTGTGTACCAATTTTCTAAGTGTGTGTGTATTTTATAGATATTTGGGCAAATATTTTTTTTATTTCACATTATCGTATTATGTATATTCCTATTATGTCTATTATGTTTTCCATCTGCCACCAAGCTTTACTCGCTTGCAGATTAATAAATCATTATTATTATTAAATGTATTGTAATTTGGACTGGACATCGTCCGCGGGGTCAACTAGTTATTTAATGAAAATTTTGATGTAAAATATATTAGAACTCGCGGGTCACCAGTTGGTGTAAAGCGCTGCAATAAAGCATCCCGGGTCCCTTGGTATCCCGGTGGAGTGTGTACTGGTGGCAGCGTTGCAGTCGCGGTGGCGGCGAGTATTCTTCTGCTGGCGCGTGTGGCTCCTCTCCGCCAATGGTAGCGTCGCAACAGACGGAGGAACTCGAAGGCCGAATGCTCAGCCGGTAGCAGTCAGTCACCGAGCGCTTTCTCTGGCGGCGTCGCGACTGCAACGGCCTGCGTGTCGCCCCAATACGAAGTGTCGCTCGAGAGGTATGTGGAATATGCTTTTGCTCTCGAGGGAAAGGAGACTGTCTCTCCAATAATTCAATCACGATTTTAAAGATTCATCACATATATTATTAGTGTTAAGTTGTTAGGTAAATATTATTAGTGTATAAGTTTCTATTTTCAATTTTATGTATAAGCCATGCCAATGCACAGGTAGCACTTAACGTGTCTACCTCTATAGACTGTACACGTTTTTGCGTAAACTGTAGCAAAAAAGTACATGGTACTTAAATAAATAGATAATAATAAATAATACTCAACAGCAACTCCGTAGCTAATGGTATAAATCTATCAACTAAATCTTGTCCAGGTTTTTTCATCGGTTTTCTATTCTTCGGGTGGATTTACATATAGGCTCATTAGGTTCGGGTCTAGAGGCAGTGGTATCATTCATACTATTGTTGTAGTTTATCTCGAATTTTCAGTGATATACTCGTAGGAGAAAAAATTTCGGAATAATTAGAGAAGTGATAATATTAAATATTGGCTATCGAAAATAATTTTTTATATTCTATTTTTGTTCTTATTTTAGAGGGATGCAAGTCAGAATTTCGCCTAGGGGCACTGAAATCCACCTCTACCTTTGCCTTTGGGCCCTTGATCGTAATACTTATGATGCACCCTTGTTTGCATCCAGAGAGAATATTAATTTATTGTCCTCCATGTAGTCAGAGTATGGAGTCATAGTTTGGGGACACTCAGAATATATTCGAAATTTCATAACATAAGTCATAATATTTATATCTTAATTAAGGAAACATTTGAAATTGTGTTATTGCTTAAGAATTCACCTTTGTATTATAAGAACTTTTGTCGATGCCAACCTCTAGTTCTCAACCACTCCTTGCCAAAAATTCCCAAACCATCCAGGATTCCTCAACATAATCCACATAAGAGCCCACGAATGATATGTTTGAATAATTATTGAAGACTATCGCGCCGAATTGATTCTCCACTTCGATTGTTGTAATGCATGAGTTTGATTTAGTAAAAAAAAAAAATATCATTGGTGTATTCAGAGGNGAATCCCCGTCCCCAACTGAATTATGTCAAATACATGAAAGGTAGCTTCTACATTGTAAAATCGTAGGTATACAAAGAGAAACTACGACGAAATACGTGTGTCGAATTCATTTATGACAAAGATTTTTAAAAACATTTTCGTTATCCTTTTGAATTATGAAACATATTCAAGAAAATGTAAATTCAAGTTCCGCAAGGATTATATTTGCTATCATTTTTCTTTTAATACTGTTTATTTTCATTTTTTAGTTCGGAAAAGAAGACGTATAAATTCCGTGCTGAGGGATATTCGTAGGAATTTATTGAAGTGTTTTAATGCCTATCGACCAGAGTTTAGTGGAGGGAAAATCGTCCCAGTGTATTAATAGAGCAAAGCACACATTTTTTTTTTTCATTTTATACCTCATCTAAATTATTGTTTTGTTTATTTCAGAGCGTTTTGTAGATTTTAGTTCGTGCATTTATAATATCACAATTTTAATAATGTGTGTCCCTCACGACAGTCATAATGTTCAGTGTAAAAGATATATTTGTTATATCATCACCAATTTTCCAAAACAAGAATTCAAACCTTTGTCATTGTGTTGATTTAATATTTACAATTAAATACCCAATCCTAAGTAATGGTGAATGTGTAATGTGCTATACCAATCACTTTAATGTAACACTGAAATTTTGAAACCAATATCCATTCCAAAAAGAAACGTTTCAGTCTAAAAATAAAAAACACATACTTCGATGATCAAAGGATTTTGCATTTTTTCACATCCCCTATGCGTCAATTACCAAAAAAATTGGTACATTCCAAAGACTAGACCTATCAATCCTTGTATACTTTGACGCGCTGAATCCGAATAATGGACCAGAATTCCTCCATCAAACTCCATTTTTTAAACGTGGAAAGCCGCCCTTAAATATAGAAATCCGGTTTTTAAAAAATCGAGGAAGGTGTGTGTGTGTGGGGGGGGGGGGGTATGATGGAGCAATTCTGAATTCGGATTCAGGGCGTTAAAATACATAAGAACCCAAAGGTCCAGTTTAAGGAATAGACCTTTTTTTTTATTTTTGCGGGTACAAGTGTTATTTATAGAGGAATTTCCGTGGTATTGACGCGTTCCTGGGAAGTCTCCTGCAGTACCGCTTCCATGACTTGGCCAAGTTTTTTTTATTATTTCTTCGAGTCGGACCGCATCAGCACTCCGGAACCTTGTACCAAAAACGAAAGTTTTTCTTTGTTGCTGTTTTCTCCCGAAGTACGAGTACGTAAGATTCTTCAAAAAAGGACGTTCCTCACTGTGTAATATTTCACGGTGGAATTGGATTTACTGAGAGCTCTAAACTGCGCTAAGTTTTCGAAACGTAAATAGTAAATTTCCATTTTGCCAGCGTAGTAGCTTATTTTAAATCTACTACAGTTATCACTTTAAAATTCACTTTTTTGTGCATGTATTTTTTGCGCCCTACCTGTCAAACAAATTACACTGAAAAAATAAAAATACCGACTTGGAGCTGAATCTATGTAAAAATAAGCATTTTGAATAAAAATAAAATACAAACCACTCATTCCTCCTCCCCCTGCAGAGCAAAATACTGGCTACATCGCTGTTTGTTGGAACCTTCTTTGTCAGTTCCACAAATATAAGATATATTTATGAGCACCCGCAGCTTATATCGCGTATATGTTGTGATTTTTCACAAATATTATTTCTGAAAAAGCCATTGATATTTAGTAAAAATGTTATATATTAATGTTGACAGTTTGCACATTTGGTGGGTAATGTATGTATGTGTTACTAATCCCTTCTTCTCAATGCTTCTATATAGAAGATTTTTACAAAAATATAAGAAAGCGTTCTCATTTAGGGTGGGAACAGAATCCAATGGTAGGTTCATTGTGTTACATAATAGATTATAAACCCTAGAAAGCTTGACCTTTCTCGCAATTCATCCGTCGGACTCCAATGCAACACATCCTCTGGGTATTTTAACTGTAATATTATTACAATTAGTTCCATTATAATTTTAATTTGTTTTTAACAAATGTTTGTACATTAACAATTAATTAAAATGAATAATTTACAAAAAGTTCGGTCCACGATCATCATATCTACCTTGAGATACCTAGAGAAGTTTTAACAGCTGTTGTCACTAACTTACTTTCACATTGTCAATTTTTTATGTTTATATAGAAAACATCTCTGTTCGGTGGTTCTGAAGAATCATTTTTTACCCGTTGTAGCCCAGAATAAGGCAGGGATGTTTTTAAAATTCCATTCGGTTTAAATTACATTACAAATGTCTAGCTGTTATAAGTAAACTGATGAATGTATCATATTTTTTTCATGTTGGTTTTCATTTCTCGATTTGTAAAATTTTTATGCTTCCTGGTCTGAATACATACTTTTTCACACACTCGAATGAGATGAGGGAAAACATTCTTCTGTCTGAATTATGGATTTATTTGGAGGAAATATGACCTTTAACATCGGCTTTTTGCTCATATTATCTGTCCTAATTTTGTAAAAGTTCCAGACTGCTCTTCTCCATTCATCAACTGCCGAGATTCGAGGGGACCTTCTGTCTACAGATCAACGCTTCATCCTTTGACCCACATCATAAAAGCCGCCTCTCCCTGTGATCCACTTGCTGCAGTTTAGAGGTCACTGTGGTCAATACATGATTCACGCTTCTCCTCTCTCATGGTCTTGGCTACCACAAATTCAAGTGTCGGGAGCTTACACACACGCGCGCGAATTTATAATAAATTTATTGTCAAGAAAAAGCAGTTACAGACTGCGTCTGACCACGTGGAGGACAAAAGAAATAATTTACTCTCCGGAAGCAAGCAATCAATTCCGATCAAGGGTCTTAAGGCAGAGGTATAGATTAAACATTTAAACATACTCCTAACGATAAAAATAGTTCGGTAGTGTTATAATACTAACTGAATACCAACAAATTTTTATATAATAAGACACAAAAAAGTTATTTCAGAAGTACGCATTATTACAAAAACTATAGATTTATAAATCGTAAGTAATAAAATAACTCTCAATTCGAGATTTACTATTTCTATAGACGCAGCCCTAGACAAGAGCCTAGAGAAAATCCGCCTCCACCCGAAGGAAAACCGGATAAAAATCCGTGCTCTTTCATTTACATTAAACTAAAGTGACAAATTTCCCCTCTGATTCCATCATCTCCCCTTCTCAATTTCTCCACTTAAATGGTGAGGCTTCGTGGAAGAGCAGGTTTGATCATGTTCACGTCGTCATATCATAAAACATATCAAATCTATGCTAATGAAAGTAAATTATTTGAAATGAATGGTTTTCTTGCATTTGGCCAGAAAATATAAACACACATATTTATATTATACCGACCTCTATTGAGGTCATCATCAGGGCTAAAGTAAGTCCTTAGAAACTAACATCACTCCACACAACTCACCCGTAAACCTCATCGTTATCTTCCTCGTCACGCTCATTTAGGATCACTATGGCCGATAACTCTCGTACGTTAATTATTTGGTATGGGAATAGCAAACATTATTTGAAACTTACAAAGGACTCTTCTTAAGATTATTCCAACTAAAGTGTTATTGTTAAATTTAAAATAAATGAATTACAAGAGCAGAAAAAAAATTGGTCGCTAATCAGGAGATGTTACACGCATGACAATGAAGCTTACTTATGTGTCCACCAGAGTTCACTGCATTATGTGTGACGGAAGGAGAATCCACTGTACGTGACCGAGTCGTGAAGGAAAATTATATAAAAGATTTGAAGATTTGATTGTTTCTAAGTATATAACGCAAAACTAAAACAAAAGCGAACGAACTGAGAGGTCTTAACTCTACGCTTTCTTTATAAAGCTTTCTGGGTAAAGTATTTCCATGAGCCTGGAATTTGAAATTACGTACACATTACTTCCACTTACTTGTGCGAGGCTCCTTCCTTTTTCTTTCCTGACCTTCCTTGGTCACCTCTTATTCTTTTCGAACCCGACGCTATTAGGGCTAGGGTATCTTTCATTTTCCTCTTTCATTTTCTTCTTTCTTCTTCTTTTTAAATAAATGTTTTAAGTAAAGACTTGAGATATGCTGGGATTTGAATTTTGANTTCGGCGAGTCCCACACGTGGTGAGAGTCATGTTGGCTCTCCCTAGTGCGTAACTGCATTTTCCCTACCTGTACAACTTTTTAGGGCTCTAATGA
The DNA here is from genome assembly GCA_002313205.1 of Laupala kohalensis. NCBI lineage: Eukaryota > Metazoa > Arthropoda > Insecta > Orthoptera > Trigonidiidae > Laupala > Laupala kohalensis. The sequence goes on from NNCF01141946.1 coordinate 16,137, forward strand.
CCTCGATGCCGGCGAGCCGTAAAGCCCCATAAAAAGAAATTTTATCGTTAGGAGTATGTTGGAATGTTAAATCCGGTTCTGCCTTAGGGTCCTTGATCGGAATTGATGGGATGGTCCCTTGCTTGCTTCCGGACAGTAAATTACTATTGTTCTCCACTTCGTCGTACGCAGTTTTTATCTGCCTTTTTGACAATGAAGTTTGTTTATTTATTTAAGAAGCGACGAAATGTATAAATAGAGAGGATGAAGCAATGATAAATCTAGTGCAATACGGTTTTCTATGGTTTCTCGTGTACTAACATTGCAAACATCTCGAATTGTTTCGATTTCCTCTGTGAAATCCAAACAATAAAATGTTTTTACGTGCTGCTTTACCATAATAGAATGAATTTTTTTAATAAAATATGTTTCAGGCACATCACTCCATAAAACATTTTATTTATTTATTTGCGAATGGAAAATCTAGTTTGTCTCTTAATACTTTCAAAGTATCAAAAACTTATAAATGTTTCAATACTTTCAAAGCCATCTCGATTCTTTTGACCGTAAAATTCATCCTGAGGCATACTGTAAGATATGAAAATATTCTAAAGACTCCTTTACAATGTTCTAAATAATGTTGGATATTGTAATCTAGAAAACGAAAAGTTTTAGTGAAAGTTTAAAAAAGTAATCTTTTTCAATTCTTCGATAGGGGATATTTTACATGGTGGAAACAGCATCAATAATAGTGTAATAATGTACAATAATTTTTTGCGATGTATTTTCTGAAAAGTATGTTACTGTTCGACTCTTTTCCGCAGCATTTCTCCACGTTCAATTGCTTCGCTATTGCACTCGTAAATGACATAACTACCGCCCATTTCCTTCAATGAACCCAGTGAAGGTTCCTTTCCTGCTCCGAAAATTTCCATCGCCGTGTAGAAGTAGTAGTCAGAGTGGTTTGACCTACTTTCCTTAGAATCACGAAAGAAGAGGTATAGGTCACATTCAAAATGTGTCTCGTTCTATATTCATAAATTGTACTCTTTTTCTTCACGCATGACATTCTCATAGATATAACCGGTGGCGGATCTACGGGGGTGTGGGCGCTAAGAAGGCTAAAACCTCCCCCCCCCCACT
>NNCF01141946.1:17532-27876 GCA_002313205.1 Laupala kohalensis
CCCCCCCCCCCTTGATTACGGTCTAAATCCGTTTCTTGTGTAATATTCTAAATTCATGGTAATATCCATATTTATCTACTTTTGCGTTATTAAGTTTTCTCTCTTGTTAATTTCAAAAATTAAATACCTCAAGGAACACATCCATAATTCTAACGGTTTTAGTATTGTGTGCAAATATGTACTAATTATTTCAAACTCTAGCCAGAATGAAATACACAACACAGAAAGACTAATAAACAAAGTGCATCGTTAAGACTTTGACTGAATTCTTTGGTTTTCATTTAACATTTAGGTTATGTACTTGAAAACAGTGTTATTCAATGCCTTTAAGTAATTTCTGTCACTTAAATTATACGTTTGGTGGATTGTCCTTCCGCCTCACGTAACGTAATCGAACTCTGGCGGACACATTAGTAAGCTTCATACTCAACGGTCACGCGAGTGAAGGTTCACGTCAACTGATTGAAAAGCAAATTTTATTCGCTTTTTGTTCTTGTAATTGATCAATATTAACTATATGTTGCATTTTAGTTGCAATAACCCTGAAAGAGAGTCCTCTCAAATTTCAAATATTTTCTACGATTACTCTTTTCGCTATCCATGCCACAGACATTCCATAGAATTCACTTTTATTAATATAGAAAATAAAATAACATGCATTATAAAATCAAAGAGGTACAGAATTATTAATACAAGCCATTTACAATATTCTACAAATGAATTATACGAATAAATGAGTAGAATAATTATTCACATAATGCCGTATTTAACCTCAACACACGCTTAAATTCACCCAAACTCACACAGTCTCAAATTTAGAGAAAAATCTATTGCTAGACGCATTAAACAGTAGTTTTTATTAGTGCAGTGCTGTATGGGATTTCGGAAGTTATAATTTAGAGTTCGTTGAGATAAGAAGTAACTAAGTTCATTACATTCTATGTCTTCATATAAATTGAGTCGCATAAGTGAAGACAATTATGAGAACATTTTACACTACCAAGATTTAGATTGCGTGCAATATCGGGATAGCCATCATTGTCATATTTCATAGGTTGGCCAATATCTAAGGAACTTATTCTGCTCACTCGAGCTTATAATAATAATAAATTTATTGTAAAAAAAGTAGTACAAACTGCGTATGACCATATGGAGGACAATAAACTAATTTACTCTCCGGAAGCAAGCAAGGGACCATCCCATCAATTCCGATCAAGGGCCCTAAGGCAAAGGCGGTTATAACATTTCAACACACTCCTAACAATATAAATAGTTTTGATATAATATTAACAAATAGCAACAAATATTGCATTTAATACAACACAAAAAAAGTCATTTCACAAATACGTATTATTATCAAGCCATAAATCATTCGGAAAGTATTGTTGATAATTCGTAACTATTAAATAACACTAAATTCGCGAATAATTATATTAATTGATGCCGTCTGTAGGCATGTTCCTTGTGTCTGGATAAATAAATTAAATAAAGAAACTTTATTGCCAAAGAAAGCAGCTACAAACTGCGTATGACCACGTGGAGGACAATAAACTAATTTACTCTCCGCAAGCAAGCAAGGGACCTTCCCATCAATTCCGATCAAGGGTCCTAAGGCAGAGGCGGATTCAAAAATTTCAGCAAAAGTTCCTAGATAAGATAAAAAGTTAACTACAAGTTATAATAGTAATAGAATGTCAAATTTTTTTCCACAAGTGCGAATTATTGTCGAACTATAGATTATTCGGAAAATAGTTATTATAAATCGTAAGTATTAAAATAACACTAAATGCAAGATTTGTTGTTTCAATAGACGCCGCCCCTAGACAAGAGACTAGAGAACCCGTATTAAAGAAATCCGCCTCTATCCAAAGCAAAACTGGAGAAAAACGCGGGCTACGGAATGAATGTAAACAACCGTGCCAAAGTCGAGTACATATAAAACTATCAAACACTGCCAAGCTATGTTGCACTGTTGTAGACAATCATTTCACTCACTACTTTAAGTTATCACTTCACCTTCACTGAAATATTTTAAAAATTTAGTGTAGTGAATGAAACGATTGTCTAAAATACTGACTCATAGTTTGGCAGTGTTCGATAGTGAACTATAATCGACAATCAGAGAAACCTCAAGTAGACATATAAAACTAAATTAATATGAGTCATAAGACACAACAATCATACACGAAAATAGTTTTTAAAATTGTTAAAAATTGGTTTGAAAGTACTAGAGCAAAGGCGCGATAAAGTACAAGACGGATTTAACTTTTATTAAAATCAATAATATCTTTCAGTTTAATAATATCTTTTATATTCTTGGGAAGGGAATAATACAAATGCAATTGTCGTTGTATGAAGTCCGTATATCGATTTATTTACGTTCTTCCAGATCTTGCACAATGGCACCTAAAGGGTCCGAAGTCCCATCATCCGAAGCGTCCATCACTTTAGAGGAAGAGCTTTCCAGAAATCCAGAGATGCGTGAAGAGGACGTGAAAGTGCTCCGAGAGTGGGCGCAAAAGCAACCTCATCTCCCACCTGTCCTCGGTGAGGGACAACACTGGCTACAATAATAATTTATTAGTCTGCTAGTGAGCAACGCTCGGTGGCAGATAGAAAAGAATACATACGTAATAAAATAATACGAAGTTAAAATAAAATCATCAATATCTATAAAATACACACACAAACGAAGAAAAAAAATGCTTAGAAAATTATTACGTATGGTTACAACGAGAAAGAAATTAGATTTAAGAAAATATTTATCTACACGAGACTCATATGTGCATACGTGAAAATGGCGACGAGTGAGGAATCGAACCCGAAACCCGCAGTGGTTCACACCCCTGCGATCGAACAGGAGTCCCGGGTTCGAATCCCGGTTCGTCGCCATTTTCCCCTGACCGAAAGATGTCACAACAATGGCTGGTGGTCCAGCTCTCACTTGGTTCTCCCTGGTCACTTCCCCAGCAGCTATATAACGTAATTTCTATTAGGCGATTTCCATTTTTTAAATAAATATTATATCGTTATTTTTATAATTTTTATCTAAGTCTAATTCATTCAATTATTTGGCAATTTAATATTTATCTATATAAATAAAAATCAAATGCTGTTCGTTGGTAAGCGAATCACTTGAGAGCAGTTGGACCGATTTTTTATGTACGTAATAGTCAGAATAGGGAAAGAAAACTTGGAAAAGTTGTCTGGACAATTGGAAAATTAGGGAAAACGGAAAATGCTATTTTCTATGGGATGTCACAGCAGACCAATCGAAACAAAGTATTTCTTTGTTTCGATTGTTTACTTGAACATCGATCTTGCAATCGATATGTAAATAAAACACCTTGATATTCATTGTGATTTCAAATTTAGTGGAAGAAAATTAATAATTTGTTTGACATGAAATTCTGACTTAGTTCAATTGTGACTTAAATTCTGAAGAAGAAAAAAACCCGCATGGTTCCAAGTCGATCACATTCCAGACACATCACATATTTCCAGCATTTCAGCGGTGTACTGCCGATAGAATTCATCTCGCATGTAAAATTTCTCATTGGCGTACTTCTGAATGCACTCCTCCTCAAATTGAATATCCATGGCCACAATCGTTAATAGATACTATGATCAAATATCCATGGCCACGATCGTTAATAGATACAATAATCACTCAGAAATACGTTTTCTTCTTCTTCTTCTTATTTTTACTTTGTTTACACATTTAAAATAGCTTTTCACAAAACGATCACAAACAAATTTATTGAAATTTGGTCAGGACAACGTCCGTCGGGTCAGCTACTTTCAAATAATTACACTCCAGATTTTTGTATTCGTTGCAGATCGAGAGCTCGCATTATTCCTTCATAGCTGCAACTTCAGCGTCGAGGCTGCCAAAGTGACAGTCGATACTTACTTCACTGCACGAACGCATCTTCCAGATTTCTTCGCCAATCGAGACGCGTCACGTGAAGACGTTACTCAAGCAGCAAGACTCGTGTAAGTATTAATCCAGCCATTCATTACTGTTGTATTTGCAATTTACTTAACTGTCAAAAAGAATAGAAAAAACCTAAACTGTGCCCCACTCAACTTTCCAATTACAGATCATAACAAAAACACTGCAAAAAATAATAATAATAATCCCTACTACCATACTAATCATCAAATGCGTAAGGCGAAAATGTGTCTCGTCTGTTTGCTACTTGATTATGACTAAACCACTGGGCCAATCACAATGAGATTTGGCAAGGAGATAGTTTAGATGCCCAGGATGAACATAGACTTTTATTTTTTAAATCTTCGTTTAAATGTTAAAATACTTCGATATAAGAGAGTAATTTAGGAAAAGAAAATTGGGTGATTTGTTTTGGCAATTTATCGAAGATAGAAAGTAATCGTAAAATTGTAAAATTTCGATGAATAGTTAAAAAATTTCAAGAATTTTTATGAAACGATGCATTCGCGTCACGCCTCGGATGCAAAACTTCGACCAACGCGGCTCCCGCGAGGTGGCGTATTAAATTTGTATTATTATGAATTTGAAAAATTAGGATGTAGTAAATATGTTCACCCTTTATTTCAATTCAGTTTAGTTCACAAAGAGTTTTCATACAAAAACCATGACATCTTTATAGAAAATAGAAATTGAATACAAATGAAAAAATGTATAAAAGTATCTTCATTGGAAAAATATGAGAAAAAAAAATTTCATCCTCTATCAACCCTTTTACGTTTGAATTGATGGAAAACGTTATATTGATTATTTGTAGTGATAAAGAATTTCCAATGTAACTTTTCATATGATTTTTCAGAAGTTACTGATACACACAATCGTATAGTAATTACTATTACGCTAAGTATATAGGAGTAATGACATGTGTGTGTATATTGATCGTGTTTCTACGTATGAGTGTGTTTCTGTAACCGTTTGTAAGCGAAAATGTGTCTGTGTATGTATGTGAATATACGCACATACGAGCCTCGTGTAGATAATTAATTTCTTAAATCTAATTTCTTTCTCGTTGTAACCATGTGTAATAATTTTCTAAGCATTTTATTCCGTTTGTGTATGTATTTTATAGATATTGATGATTTGTTTTTTAACTTCGTATTATTTTATCATGTATGAATTTTTTTCTATATGCCACCGAGCATTTCTCACTAGCAGACTAATGAATTATTATTATTATTATTATTATTATTATTATTATTATTATTATNTACCAAATGTTTAGTTTTAATCCTAAGTTAATTGGTGAATGATTGAGATACACTACAGTATCTGCTTTTCAAAGCACGTTTAGAGGAGTATTGTTGAAAATTTAATTAAACATAGTTAGGAAAGGTGCCTAGAGAGAGTAAATCCTTACGAGGAATTTCAATTTTACCCTCAAAACGCTGATTTTCAGAGGTTAGTACTTAGATTAAGGAACCCCATCCAATAAATATGAAAGTGATGAAAGATTCCTTTTGCCAAGATCCGTTCATCCAATGTTCTTTTCTAAGAAGAATTAATTAATTAAATTAACATTCTGTGCGATAGTATTAACGTTTATTTTTAAATTAAAATATAAATTAATGTAAATATTATATCAAAGAAAAAAACAATTGGTGATTACCACATCAAGGACGTTGTTTTTTTATAATTCCAAGTTTTAGACGGTTAAAATGAAAATTTTTATCTCTCCTTAAAATGTGGGGTGGGGACTGTCCCTCCTAATCATCACCACCGATCAGAACTGTGATAATCATGACGTACTTCACGTATAATTCTTAACAAATATCGCTTACAGCAGCATCGTCACATGCGCCGCAGCTGTTAATTGTCACGAGTCAAGTAGTCAAGTAACATCCTATCCTAGTAAGGAGTCTAGTAGCTTCTGTTCATTATACCTACAATTTTTAAATGCTGTAGACTTGGAAAAGAATATGTGAAGACGAAATAATAGGAAATTGCCGACATCTTTTAATGATCTAAAGGTCGAGATTACGGATCTATAACGTCCTGGAACATTCTATTGAATGTCTACCAAGTGACGGTTGAGTGTGTAGTGTGATTGGAGGTATGGATGGATGTAATAGAAGGATTACGAATGGGACGATGTAGGTGGTGGAATCGAATGTAATATATGCAAAAGTCCTGAAGAAGAAATAAAGTTTTCGAAACGTTGGTAAATACAAATTAATGTTATTTTAAGACCTAAAATCGTCAATTTATCTTCTGTTAAAATATTGGAGTAAATAACTACTCATCGCTTCTGGAACATGATGATGGTTGCAGATGCATGGCACCTCTTCCTTCAAAGACACCAGAAGGCTACAAGGTGATCTTCTGCCGCATGGTGGATGAAGATCCATCTCACTTCGTGCACCACGATGTGGTGAAGGTGTTCTTTATGATCACCGACTTGTTACTCAAAGAAGAGGGAACAGCTGCCGGGCACATTATCATTATGGACATGGCGAGTTTCTCCCTGGGACACGTGGCACGACTCGGTCTCCTCACGTACAAGAAATTCTTTTACTACCTGCAGGTATTTATGAGAACTCTCAAATCCCATCTTCTTCTTCCTTTTTTTTCTCACTTTCTCACATACGTAGTATGTAGTAAATTTTGTAATCGTGAAAATATTTGAAAGCGAGATTTCGACGGAAATATCCGTTTTGGTTATCCCTGATTCTGAAAACGTGTTTTTTGGTATAACGTCCCTTCGTCTGTGCACAGCAATTCTGAGTAAACGGATGAACCAATTTAATTCACATTTCGTATGTACAGTAGAATTTCGATGCAAGTGTTCTATTTTTTTTTCTTTTTTTACTTGAAAACAAAGGGTACTTCAAATGAAGATCAAAGTACTCTTTTGAATGTTTCTGGAAATCGACTCCAACGATTTTGCTTAAATTTTCTGTGCGTAAAGTACAATTAGTGTGCATTACATCCGCATTAGCGGTATTTCGCATGAAAGTTTGGTACAGACACAGTAAAATAATTTCTTTCTGCTACTGTTACACATTAGTTTACTGTTTCAAAAAGGTGTCAATAATATTCAGCAGTGTAAATGGACCAGGCAGACGAAGAATGCACTTTTGTAAACTGAAATGAAAGATATGATAAAATGTACATAGGAGGACAGCAAACGCACTCCAGATACGAAAATACATAAGCGTGGGGAAAATTTAGAAATAAACACATTAGCTCTACCGTGACCTCCTTCTCTACCTATTGGATATTCTTCTTGATACAAATCAATAAATAATTGACGCTATCTCTAACTCGGAATACAATCTTAAGTTTCCTCCTCCGCCTACCAAATAATCCACTAAACACAAATCAAAATTGATAATCACTCCAACATAAAAACAACCCAAACTCAGAACTATCTCGAGAAAAAATCAAAAGACAGCAATTTTCTGTATTAGTTTCACAATTTTGTAATGTTTCACATAGCGTTAAAGAAAATTATACGCACCAAGTTCTTTCGGAAACACGCAAACGAAAATCTCGCGTACGTTGACACTCTGTTCCCTACTGAGCTTAGCAACTGCGTATAGGAAAGACAAACTAATTTACTCTCCGGAAGCTAGGAACAAATCATTGCATTATATTTCGATCAAAACGCACAAAAGCAGTGACCGTTTCAAAATTTCTCCCATCCAAGGCGAACGTATGGTGCGCGCCCCGCCCTAACAATAAATAGTTTGCTACTTTTTGGAATGTCAACAGAACATTTAACAAATACAGCCCCAGTCGTGGCTCAGGTGGTAGTGCTGTCGCTCATCACCAAGTCATCGCGGGTTCGATTCCCGTAGCTTTTCACATTAATGTCTCAGTTCATACAGCTGTGACTACTGAAAAGCAAACCTTCCTTCCTCTATCCAGTTCCTCCTTGTATCAATAACTCTAAACTATTACTAACTACTTCTACTAACCACTCCACGTGGACCAAGTTGTTGGTAAATCCAGCTAAGCGACCCAATTACTTACAACAGCCCCTACCACCCAACTCCTACCTCCAATCGCTCCGTGTAGATAAGCTTCATTTCCTATTCACAAATTTAACAAATTTTAATTTTCAGTAGATTTTAATAGCCCGGTTTTTTAACCGTTAAGTTCTGTAATCTGTTTATTATTCCGAAATAACTGGTAACAGTATTTCGGTAGTCCAGAAAAAATATAACTGCATTTTTGTTATATTTCAGGAGGGACTTCCGTTTCGTTTGAAAGGTATTCACTTCATGAACGTAGTACCATTTATGGATAAAATTATGGCAATGATGCGACCATTCATGAACAAAGAAATTCAAGAAATGGTAAGCGAGATTTTTTTTTTTTCATTTTCTTTCAAGTCTTGACCATCTTGTCATTGATGATGTCATTACAAGGTTCTTTTTATTCATTAAAGCCCCATGGAAAAAACGTACATCAATATTTACATACATACATCGTACATACATAATAATATAAAATAATAAAATATTCATACAACATAAAACATATATACAAGAATAACAATGACAATAATCGGATAAATTCTTTACTCTGGGGTAGCAATCTAGGATCATCCCTGTATTTACCTTAAGCAATCTAGGAAAACCCAGAAAAACCTCAATTAGAATCACGGTTTAGTACAGAAGACAGATAATATGAAAAATTAAAAAGTAAATGAACAAAAAAAAAATATACATNATATTCAAAAATTGATATAATTAATACTACATCAGATATTCCATGTAATGTGTAATATTTTAGAATTACATCTACTATAGCTATGCAATACATCTTAAGTTATTAGTTGACACAAACATCACATCTGTGACTTAATGTGTCATAATGAAACGAAATGAATGCTATAATGAATGTTTTAATATGTGACGTAATAGACTTTTGTTTAAGAAATGAATAATTAACTGTTAATTGGAATATTACTCTTTTGTAATTGCAGCTACATCTCTACACCGAGGAATCAGTAGAGCAAATGTATAAATACGTTCCTAAAGAAATACTTCCAAATGGTTATGGAGGTTTAGCACCAACGCATTTGCATCTACATGGTAAGTTTTTTAAAAAAATGTAATACGATATAAATTAAACTAAAATATAGATAAAACGTTGTTAAAATGAAAATGTTAAAATACATCAATTTAATAGAGTAATTTAAAAAGGAAAAAATCAATCATCATCAAATTTAATGAATTTTTTGTTTAGTGCATTTAGCAAAGATAGAAAACGTCTTTAAATCGTAAAATTTCGACGAATAGTTTAGATTTTACAAGAATTTTAATGAAATGGTGCAGCGTCTTGAAGCATCGGAAGCGAATATTCCACAGGTGCGGCTCCCGCGAGATGTTGTAGTGAATACAGTGAAGTTTTGTACTAAATTTGTATTATTATGAATTTGGAAAATTAGGATGCTGTACATGTTTTTGGAAACCAGGAAGTTTGATCTTACAACATAGATAGATTTTATTTTTTCCTAAGTAAAAGATGATTAGTCTAATAACAATCCAGGGCAAAGGCGGGTAATCAGCTAATCATTTGTAAACGATGTGAAGCTCAAATGTAATGTGGGGACCCAGTGGCGTGACTATCCCTCCCGGGGTCCCGGTTAATGGACACATCGGAGGGTCCCCCGCTAAAATGTTTTTGACAGGCTTTTTCTTAAGAATTTAGGAAGTTTTACAAATAAATTAATGTGCAACCACTTTACTTTATAACTGAAGCCACTATACTCTCAAATATGTTATTAATTGTACAATTTGAATGAAGCATTTAACACTGGGGGCTAGACAAGAAAAATGAAGAAAGTTGAACAATTAAAATTTTGAAAAATGAATATCGACGGTGTTGCTTTTATTTTAAATGACAAAACAGTCTCGTTCACGAACACTATACACGCAATAGTAGTAATATTCATCGCCCTAGAGTGTCAACCACTCTTTGCCAAAAAGGACCGTATCATTCGGGAATTGTTCTTTATAATTCCCTGCCCAAGATTATAAAAGACATTATGAAATTGAATCTGTTCAAATCAGCGGTTAAAAACAACCTCCTGCACCAGTGCTTCTACAATGTAAAAGAATTTATTGATTTTAATAAAAGTTAAATTCGTCTTGTACTNCACTCATGTCGTCGGAATACTAGGTACGCAAAATTCATAAATGGCACAACGTTCTTTTGAAACATTATTTGAAATGACGCCAAAGGGCCCTCTAACAAATTTCCTGAGAGAGGTAATTAAAAATTGTAAAAAAAATTTTTGATTAAAAAAAATCCGTACTGGGGACCCCTGGCGTCTGGGGGACCAAGGCAATTGCACCGGTCGAACTGGCGGCAGTTACGACACT
>NNCF01141962.1:5692-41391 GCA_002313205.1 Laupala kohalensis
TTTTTTCTTTGTCATGTACTGTTTCGTAGAACAGTATCTGGTCTCCCCACCCAATACTTACGTATATCAACAAGGGAGACAAAATTAAGACGGTGGGGTTTATGTGTCTGAATGTCTAGGCTGTTATCTTTGGGATGTAAGAGAACGAGACATTTGGTGCGTTGCAAATTACCGAACGCCATATCGAACCGCCAGAGTGATCGATACTGTGTCTGCTCTCCATAAACGACTTGCTCTCGGAAACCATTTATAATTAACAGCTTATGCGGTCGGCAACTTTCAAAGACGTCCAACAATTTACGTTGATTCAAATGAAGGCTCTTGAGATTCATTTTGCCAATTTTGGAAACTTGCTTTAACCGCTTCGGATAGGTATATCCACCTTCTTTGTATGCTATGGACTCGTGCAGATGAAAAAAAAAATTCTGTGTTCTTCACGATAAAACTTAGAAATTTATACAGATATGAATACATCCTACATCTTTTTATTCTGTGTTGCTTACTATCTTAGTATCAGCATTTCTTTTATCGTGTGGTTTTTTTTGTGCTACTATGTTCCTTTAATTTATTTAGTACATATTCATTAGTATTGGTGGTTTGATAACATTGGCCCTTAATCCTTTGTTCCACTAATATCATAAAGAAGATAGGGCATATTCTTTGAAACAACTATCAGATAGGTTGTCTTTCTATAATAAATGTAATATATCTTGAGGTAGACATAAGTTATCTATATATGTGAATTTTTCTGATTACTGAAAATAGTTAAATGTTTTCAATTCATAATTTCTATGTACTACGAACAGCCGTACCGAGACATAGGTTTTATTCAAGATTGATTGAATCTCCGGGCCGAGAGGTAACGCAAGTCCCAGTGTAGTAATACAGCGCAGACCACTGAATTATAACGTCATAACAATTATTTATATTTCGTGGAATCATGAAACATTTTGTAAGCAGATAAAGATATGTTGCAACCCCATTATTCACCCTCATCTACAGCTATTTGTTTATTAAAATGCTTGGAATATTCATAATAATAAGTCATTTCCAGCACATAGCTCATACTCAAGAACATACGTAAAAATCTCCTAGCCCTAGGGATCAAGAAGGGGACTGCATATCTTATACAGAGGTCAGTCGTGCTTAACACCTGCCACATTGTCAGGAACTTCTTCAGTATTGATCTTGGAATAAATTTAATCACTGTTGCTTGGACCTGATATCGCAACTGATGAAGAACCGAAATGATAGAAAATTGAAAAATAATAATAATAATGATGATGATATAGATTTTTCTTGTCATTATGTTGACCTTGCATAATGGTACATTTTTACTCTTGAACTAATCCATTATTTTTTCGGAAGCGTTTCACCCGAAACAATTAAGCGGACTAAAACGAAACTTTTAAGGCAAAGGGATGGCATATAAGCTTGGTTTCATGCGACAACAGAGTGTGAAGTGACAAAGAAATTAGGAAAAGGGTATCTACAGTTCCATTATTTGCATGCAATAATAATAATAATTAATTTATTGACAAAAAGGCAGTTTCAATCTGCGAATGACCACGAGGAGAACAATTAACTAAGTACTCTCCGGAAGGAAGCAAGGGACCACCCCAAGCAGTGGGGATTTCTTATATTTGCATCAAAAGGCAAAATCGTGACATACGCTCCTCTAAATTAAGATTTAAAAAATAGATACTCGTTATATCTGCAGAATATCGACAAATTTATTTTTAGTATAATACAAAATTTTATTTCAGAAATAGGTACTATAATCAAATCTTTAAATTATTCGGAAAATATTGCTTATAATACGTAAGGGTTCAAGTAACTGGAAATTTCCCGTCCTTAGACCGAAACCTAGTGGATCTATTGAAGAACCTACGTGTTCCCCAAGGAACACAACAGAAATACCCCGGTCTGGATGAGGATAGAGATTTAATGTAGACAAACGTGTCAAATTTGAATACAGAGATAAAATAAACTTTTATGAATAAAGAGAAACAATAGCATGAACGAAAATAATTTTGTAATACGTATTATATCGATGGCGTATTAATTAGAATAAAAATTGATGTATTAAATAATAAAATATATCATTAAAAATAATTTTATTGGAAATAGAAACTCATTTTAACTTTGTTAAAATTAATGTACGATGTAGAAGCAATGTTGCAGTAGGTAGCTTTTGACCGACGGTTTGAAGATATTCAATTTAATAAGATCTTATACGTCTTTGGGATGGGAATGAAACTGAACGACTTCTGAATTATATGTTCCTCTTTCGCAAAGAATAGTTGGCTCGCCACGATGATGAATATTATCTCTATTGCCAGTATTCGGGTGAGTCTCCAAACATAGAAGTTATTTAATAAGAATATTTTCCGGGCTGAGTAGCCGTGGTCTTGTTTGAATTTCTCCGGATGATTCGCTTACAGCTGCGGTAAACATCTTCAATGGGGACTTGGTTTACGAGGGTGCAGCTCATGGGTTAACTGTTGCTTTCAATGTTTCTACCCGTGTGCTACATCCTCCTAAGGCACGTCGGTCCTCGTAAGCTAAGCCCCTGAAAACAATTTTCTTATTACTCATTTCGGCCGGGAAAGCCTTCATTCGTAGAAGATATTTTTCTTATTCCTTTAGTATTTGGCTAATAATATTTGGTAGGATAAATAATATACAAAAATGGAAAGCGTTAAAGAGATATGTCACGTTTTTAAGAGTTTTGCAGAGGGGCGATGACAAGAGTGTGGTTTGGATAAATTGTAAACAACTCCCTCTCCCTGGGGTACTTACTCCATTTTTTGTGGGGCTTTACGGCTCGTCGACATCGCGGTCATTAGAGTCTTAAAAACTTGTACAGGTAGGGCAAATGAAGTTACGCATTAGGGAGATCCAACATGACTCTCCCCGCGTGTGAGACTCGCCGAACAACTCAACCATACCCACTAAAACCCTCCTGAACTACAACTCAAAACTCAAATATCAACATATCTCAAAACATTACACACATTATCACAAAAATAAAAATAAAATAAAAAATAAAGAGGAAAATGAAAGATACCATAGCGTCGGGATCGAAAAGAACAAGAGGTGACCAAGGAAGGTCAGGAAAGAGAAAGGAAGGTGTCTGGCACAAGTGGAAGTAATGCCAGTCTCAGCTAGGGGCTTTACACGAACTTACTAGATGTAAGTCCCCTGGGGTACTTACTCCATTTCAGCGATAGTAAACGTTTCGGAGAGGGAAGGTGTCTGTAAGCTATTCTTAACTCTATAGAACGAGCAAAAATACGATATTAATGAGGGAAGCGTTTGGTAAAAATACCGTGAGTATATAACAATAGTGGAGTCGACGTGGTAGCAGCAGGCTGGACGGAAGGTATTTGGGATGTGAGGTGTGTGATTGACCAGAACTGAGTCCCAGGCCTAACAGGTCTGCTGTAAAACGGGCACCAAGCATATCTCGAGTAGACCAGGCAAAAAATAGGATTGTGCCTCCAATTAAGTCGCGGAGACCTGAAAAAGGTTTTAGTCTCTTCTTAAAATGTAAAAAATAATAAGATATTTCCACCAATTTCCCCCTGTGCTTTGGGGGGACTGAAAAACTATTTTTTTTTCACAAATAACTCATAAATGAGCATTTTTGAGACAAAGATGGTATTATGTAAATTGACGGTTAATAAATTCCGCGTCAAATGAGTATACTACACTGCGCGTCAAAAATAGCGACCCAATAACTTCATCACTTCTTAACATCTAAGTTTTAAAATGTATTAGAGTGAAAGCTTCCATGGATTATCAAGACATTCTATCAGTGGAAAGTGTCTGTGCCACCCCTTTAACTCTGGGACACTCTTAACAAGACGCAAATTTCGAGGAAAGCAAGCAAAAAAATCACACTTCATGATGTCAGGAAGAGTGTATCCTACATACACAGACTCAAATAATGTCTACTTTAAAAGCTGAGATTAAAAATTCGCCCACATCTGAAGATTCACTCCCACCACCTATCTCCGCACTTTCTCTCAAGAGTGGGAGTATTCAGATGTTCAAAACTACTCAGAATGGTTTGTGCTTGGCCAAGAAACAAGGTTTACGTGTTTTTTCATAAATGGAAGAAACCCTCTGCGAGCCATTCCCCCTCTCAACATTTCACCCCTTTTGGAAAATTGAGGTTTTCTCACATTTTAATCGACTAATTCGTGATAAAAAACATTCATTTGTTGTCATTACATGCAAGTGGTACATATGAATAACAAATTTAAAGACCTTCATCTAACCACTCCATTGAGGGGGTATCCGCCCCATCCCCTGATCATCTGAGAGAAAAGTGTCATCTCTCACCCTTAAGTTCAAAACATTTTTGTAGAACGGATGGTGGTAGCAATTCAACTTTCATGTCGTAAGAAGCCCACACCTTTACTGTAATTCACATGTGAAGTACAGACCTCTTTTACCGTTAAGGTGGGGAATACCAATACAACTAGGAGTCATTCTCACTAATTATCGCTCGAGACCAGGGTTCCTTTAAATATGCAATCCTTTCGCCTTAGTAAGTGTGACGGGTATCGTCACTAAGTGTGACGGGTATCGTCACATTCCCAATCAGGAAACATCTACGTAACAACAAATAATAAGGGACTATCACAAAGCCATCACAATTTCCTTGTCAAGTGCATGAAGGCATGCAAGCATAGAGAAAAATTAAGCAACTTAAGGAAAACTTCAAACAATTGTGCCACTTAAATTTAATCAATTGTAACAAGACAGAAAACAATCTTCTAATATATGTCGTATTGTAGTGAACAATGGCAAAAAACATTTATTTATTTATTTATTTTTGGTTTCTCGCCTGCTTTGCTGTATAACTTCTTGTTTGTAAAGTGGCATTACGATGGTTCCGTTCTTTCCAACATTGTTTGACATCACCATTCTTTTTAACGAACAATTAATTTATGTAAAATTTAATTATACACCACCTAATTGCACCGTGTATGTTGCCTTTTTTTAAAGTATAGTCATAAAAAAATCAAACGTGGTTTTATTTTCAATTTAGTTCTTATTAACTTATATCTGTGGCTTCCGGTAATAACCAGGTAAATTTACTTTTTGTTTTTTCGAGGTACGGCCGTTTAATGTATCCAAAACGGTTTTTCTCCTGTAACCTTGGCATTTAACTTGGATGTAATGTGCTCGTATACTTCATTGCAAAGATAAAAAATTAGGTTTTGATACAATAAACTGCAAAAATAATGATGGAAAATGAAACAAAAATGTTACTTGGTTACCTTGAATTCACATAGCTTTGATTATATTACTCTATGTATCGAAATTCATGAGTTTGTACTCGCGTATTTGTAGGGAACTTGCTTTTTATAGAAAATTTGTATCGAAGTTACTTGTTTATTCCTATAAAAGGTTTATAAATCACTGCTCCATTCAAAGATAGTACATTTTGGAATCGTTCAGACTAATACGAATGAAACTTAGCAAAAAACGAACATTTTTAACAGATTACTCCGTTCTTTTTCAAAAATTGTAGTTACCTGGTTATTTTTGGAAGTCACACATATGTTGTCCATATTATAGTCATGTGGCACATCTCTCGCTCGCTAGTCACCCAAAAAAATGTTACAACCCCAGAGCACGTGATCGGATGTTTCTTCTCCCGTATTACAAATTCAAATTTATTGATCCCAAGGTCCTATTCTCTGAAATACTCGCCTAAATTACCATGGTCAGTGATGTATTCCTTCGTGTAACTATTTGGAAGAAATTAC
Source organism: Laupala kohalensis (assembly GCA_002313205.1). Lineage (NCBI taxonomy): Eukaryota > Metazoa > Arthropoda > Insecta > Orthoptera > Trigonidiidae > Laupala > Laupala kohalensis. The sequence continues at coordinate 11,479 of NNCF01141962.1, forward strand.
TTCCTTTTATTAGACCATAATTATGTTCGAGTTGTACTTGCACTCGCATCCTCCGTCATTGAACTTGAGCCTTCGTGTCTACCATCCACTAATCAAAGCACTCGTCAACTTCTTTATTTCTGATTGTTTTGCCATTCACAATAATGTGTTTTTGAACCCGTAGTAATTTCCTAAATTGAACCTTCTAGATATTCTGGACAATGTGCTTCCTTCTTCTTATCACATGCAAAATGTCCGTTGAAACTAACATAATAGCTCATTAAAAAATTCATTTTTGTGGTCAAATTAAGTGGTAACAGTTACAGTCAAGTTCACGACATTGATAGTGAACGAACGAACATAGATTTACCGCAGGCTACGCAACACTCGCTGGGTCAATGCGTAACAGCTACTATTTTATTTATGGTTTTTGTCTTTTCGGTGACTCATAAACGAATGAATGGGTCAAAAAACTCATATTTGTTAGTACGTGGACATACTAGTACTTGGAATGTACTATACGTACATACTCTGGATAAGGAACCATAATTATACGAAAAAAATCAGTAAGAATTTGAGATATACTACCTCGTGAGACTGCTTTGAGAAATGTCAGCGTCAAACAGGTGTACCTGACTTACTTGCCACGACAGCGTAATCAAATGAATCAGTGGGGACAGCTAATTAATTAATCAGAGTCTACATGTATCTTCAGTCCGAAGTTAATTTTTCTTTCAGTAACGTGTACATCTTTAATTTTTCATCAAATAAAAAATGACTTAAATTAACATATTACATTTTTATTAGTAGAAGACTTATTAGTTGAATAGAGTGATACCCTAGAATCCTAATTTATGGTTCGAGAAAGAATTGATCTCGTACCCTATTTACCTTTCATTGTGTTGCGAAAATATGAGTCAGTGTAATTGCGTGGTCATAAAAACCAATCACAATTAACGTAAGTAAATCAAAAATATCCATAGAAAAGTGATTTAACAGTATTAGGGAAAATTATTATATTTCATGATTATTAGCGAAGGTTCGAAAAACTCTTTAAATCATTTAAACGATCATTCTCATGCATTCATTTAACAAAAAGGAAATTTTCTTAATGAATTATGTACTTTAATACAACGGATACATCAGAAAAGATGTCATATCAGTAACAATGTTATTTACGTTTATCATCTTTATATTATTAAATTAAATTTTTTACGACTTTTTATAGAAAATGGTTTACGCACACCGTTTTGTCGACTGGTTTGCGACTTCGTCAGGATTTTCTCAATAATGTCAATACATCAAATCAGTTCCACTGACATGTCAACAATTAGTAAACATTAATACCGTATCACTAATGTCATATAAACTGAACTTTGGTATTTTTTTTTTCATGATGTGGTTTTCTTACATTCTACCATTGTTTGATACCTCGGAATGAATATTTGTAAATGAAGATTGTAAAAGTAAAGGAAATGAAGTAATCACAGTTTTCCTTTTTGAACTATTTATTCTTCATTTAAGAGTTTCCACAATTTTGATCAACGTATTATAGTCAACTGTTGCCTGGAAAGGTAAACAAGACAAGAAACGCAAGAAGAAAAATCTAAGAGAAATATAAAACTAAAATTATTTTGCTCATAAAATACAACAAAAATAAGTTTAACAATTATTTTCATTGAATTCATGTTTTACCGGTTAATCCATTAGTACATCATAAACAAAAAGACAAGCTAAACCCGAGTCAATAATTCGCTTATATAGAGAAGGAAAAAATATTGAAATATGACAATGTATCAAACTACTAGTATTTTTTTTCCTACATTCCACTTCAAACATCTTCTACATTTATTGACAAAAAACTGTTATTTCTATTAAATATATGCAACATTAGTTTTGAATATTTACATGTTTTGTTTAGCTTCACCTTGGTGATGACGATCAGTACTTATTATATTTGCAAATCGTGACATACGCGCGAACATCGTATCGGTGTAGAATATTAAAACAATTAGGGTTAATTGAATTATTTTTACGTCTGCACTTTCTTCGATTGCTCTGGTGCAGCAAGACCCAGCAATGTGTAGCGGTACCTGGGTGGTCATTCATGAATTTACAACATTTTAATGTAATTTAAATTTGAACAATAAAAATAATTAAGGAAATGAATCATGGTTACATAAATGATAACGTTCTTATTCTAAATACAGAAAATAATCTGTACAATGATACTTCATTTTCGGCAGTTGGTTGAGGAAAAGAGATATTTACTGACAGGTACCTTTTAGAAATAAGATATAGCGATAATTATGTAAAAGTCGTGTGATTCAGTGGTCTTCTATCAGATGAATCATTGTGGATGTGGAAGCGAAATTCCGGTTGCCGAAGAGACTGGATTAGTATTCTAGTCAGGTGCACACAAAGGCCTTCAGCCAGATGGACGCAGAAAAATTATGTCTCGTGCTGTGTGGATATCAGACCTTCCTGTGGCCAAGTGTATAGGAGAGGTTTTGGTATCGGATCCTGATCCTATATAAGCCTACAGTATGTGAATATATTTGGTAAAAGACTCCACGGATAGAAATCTTTGCATTCTTGTTTCACGTATTATATACGAGGAAAGTACACAGAAAGTAAGTTATTGTTGATTTTTCGTCATCATTATTGTATAATCAGATACACTACAATGTTTCGTATAATAAGTCAATAACACAGTTAATTCACTCACATTTTTTATGTATTCTATTTTAAAAACAAAAATAACGATAATATTGGTATGACCTTCGTTAAGTATCAAGAAAATATTACTTTAAAAAATAATTTTAACCATATTATTATCTAAATAATTATTTATAAATTAATTAAATTTATTCGTAATTCCCTTAACACATATTAACTACGCATTCGGTTAAACAACAGACCACTTCAAACCCTCGGAGATAATTGTGATCGCAATATAAATTACAAGTGTTTAGCTTCCGACATACACAAACCTATTTGTTCCTTTCCAGAACGTTCCCGGTGTAATGGTAACGCGTGTTAAGATATAGTTACGTCACAGTTCAGCTCTCTCTTACCACGGCTATGTCAGTTAACTGGGGTGGTCGAGCTCTCACTACCAACGCTCCACCAAACAAAACAGGAAAACGTTGCGAAATTTATCAGAGAGACGTGAAGGTTTTAATAATCAAGTTCTGTCCAAATTGTTTATTTATTTATCTCATTTTTATGACACCCTCCCATTTTCAAACTTATTCCATATTATTTTATAAAAATTAAAATCTTTAATAATTAGAATTCAAAATAAGCATTTTGATCATTTAAACGTTTTAAAAGTTTGAGGTTTCTTTGTTAAATTGTTGTTAGAACGAAAAATATAATAAGACGTATTACATCTTTCAGGTATCAAACCATTCTGGTGACTGAGATTAGCCATATTTTTACTATCTATTTTTATTTTTAAATTTGAGATATTTCTGAACATAGCTCCGCATCCTAGAAGAGTTTCTATGGCAAGCTTAACTTTATTCTTTTGTCCAAATCTACAAAATAGTTAACTGTCTGTCAGTATGAGATTTCAATATTACAATCTCACCCCATTTTGCACTAGAAACATTAAGAAATTTGGTAATTCAATAAAATTTGCATTCTTGATCAAAATAATAGTAAATTTACCATCTCCATCTGATTTTTTTAAACTATCCCTCTTATCCGACCTTTAAAACAGAATTAGTATTTCAGAGATGCTATTTATGTGTGTCCTAAATTAAAACGAAGAATCAAACAGTAACGCAAAAAAAAAAGCTTCAAGGCTACGGTCGCTACTTGTATATATAGAGAATAGAGCACCTTGAAATGAGCAAATACCATGGATTGGTCGAAGTATATTAATATTGGTAATTAAAGTTTAATTGTTGAGGTAAATTGGTTGATCTTGGTCATGTCACACCTAGAACCAAAACCGGCTGATTCAAATGGAAAGAACACACAGGCGTCATATATGACAAAAGGATGCCCCTGAAAGTAAAAGAAAAAATCTGCAAAAGTGCCATAAGACTTGCAGTGCTCTACGGTTACGAGTGTCGAACAGTCATCATTACAATAAAATGTCAAGCACCTCATTTTGTAACACATTTAATGTGTTTAATATACCCATACTGTATTAAAAATTTGCTCATCTCGTAGCCAATGATCCAAAAATGTGTGCAAGCTAATATTTGTATATATCATTCGTAATGTTAACGAATGTTTAATTGTATTTAAACATTAATGATGAAGCTTTCATATAGCAATTATAGATGGCACATGTTCACATAAAACGTTCAAAAACCAACTAATCAAAATAGAAGAAAAAGAATGTACATTAAAATGTAACATCAAGAGATAATAAAAGTTCATTTTTCGTAAATTACTTTTTCCAACTGAACTAATTGTAATTAATTTTTTAGTTTTGATTTCAAAAGATTATGCCCCAAATGGAACCCGAAAGCTGATCGATAAAATAGAATTAAAAATATACAAACAATAAATTGTAGTATCACCAAAAGCTAATGAAAGTTGCTTCGTTTGTTTAATTGCTTTTTCCAACTATAAGAATTAAGGATTTTTGTTGAATATTATTTTATTTATTTAGAAAAATATTTAGAATATCTTGATTAATAAAATTTCTAGATTTAAAACAAAGAAAGTAGTGGAAAATTGTACTCGAATGTCGAGGGCAGGAACCTGGTAGTTTAAATAAACACGACGCAACGCCGGTCGGGCTACTGGCGTAAATCTACTCTACTTAATAAGATACCAATATATTATAGGCAGCTTCAAAGTTACACTTTTATACAGCAGATACACTCGTTGAACGCCTACGGTGGAAAGGGCATGTTCAAAGACGACCTACCGATCATATGACCAAGACAGTCCTGGCAATACCCATGACAACGCGACGAACTATTTGCACATGAATAAGGGGCACAAGCGCTTGCAAGCAACCCGCCAATCACGTAGGGGAGAGTACGTTAGAATCGATTTGTGGGATAAAATGGGGATTTGGACCATTTAGCTATATCACGGATATCAGTCGTTAAACGCGACGAACTAATTGCACATGAATACTATGTTGTTCATTGTTGGATACGAAGTTGATCAGTGCGTGAATCACTTTCATTTTTTTTATAAGTAGCACACAAATGTTCTACAAAATTTGATTTCATTTTCTGCGTGACCAGATGGAGCAAATAATAAAGTTGACCAATTTTTACCATTAAAAGATGTGTGAGAGATTTTCTATTATTTAATCTTTCACCTTTTCTTGCCTGAGATTACAGAATTTAAAAATTACATCGAGAAAAGAAACTATTTAATTCGTTCATGTGAAAAGGATGTGGAATGATATTAAAGAAGTGTGATCTGTGACTATCATAACTACAAAACTCGTAATCCTAAATTCGTGTTTCTCCTTCGCGTGGTCATACGCAGTTTGTAAATGCTTTTTGACAATAAATGTATTTATTTGTTTCCAAGATTCTGTAACTATTTTGTGAAATTAGCGATTATTTACCTCAAAATAATACTCTGTTTGGAATTAAACTAAGAAAATTATGGCTGTTCAAAACAAATTCTCTTCTATTTTACAAAATGTTACGAATTCTTAGGGTCAAGAATTTGTAACATGCTTCCAGAAAAAAGTTAAACACAGTAACATACACAATAATTCTTTAAAACAACATGAGAGATTGGTGGTTGGTCTATGAAAAGATTGGTTTCTTATAAATATGTAACTGTAAAATATACTTTTTTACCCTTTCGTTAGTCAATCGTTCTTTTATAAAAATAAGAGTATTGAAATATGTTATAGAAAAAATGTATATTAGAATTAAGATAATCCCTACTTGATGCAATGATAAAGTGTAAATAAATCAGTTTTATTTAACAATAAGATATACTATTTGACTATGAATTTGTAATGATTCTTTAAAAATTTAAAGAAAAATATTCTGTTTTATATTTTAAATATCAATTGATTTTAAAATATTTTATTACAATTGGTTCTGAATGGATTATTATAAAATCACATCTTTCACGAATGCTTGTAATATATTTAGTTCGCTGATATATTTCCCAAAAATGGGATCGAATATTGTTCTTCACATGCACGATAGTAATTCTTTATCATGTAAACTCAGAACAGTTTTATAACCTTTCCAAGATAGGGGTAAAAATCTCAGTGTTTAATGCAAGATGACGAACATATCTTTAATTTTCGTAGTATCTTGGAAATATAGTACTTGATAAAAAATGAGAGGCCAAAGATCTAACCAAGTGGAACGCACACTGCCCTTAAATCTGTATTGTTTTTGTTTCCAGAGATAATAGAGCTACGTATTCCGGAGAGTACCAGGGGTTCTAAGTGGGCACGATCACCACTGCATCGCGTCAAATACGAATTACAATACTAGCGAGAGTCTCGAGTAAACTCTACGTCAATGGTGCCAAGAGAAGGAGCACGTCAACTAACTTGTGTTATGCCCTGAGATCTAAAGCGCGATGATAGCATTTTAGAAAAATTGTCTACAAATTCCTTGTAGTATCTCTTTATACACGCGTTCCACTGTTTCTGCGCAATGAAACTAATTCGTTTGAGATATTACTAAAGAAAATTTTTGAAGACTAGAAAATGTATGGAAATATAAACTTACGAGAAAAGAAAAATTCATGATTGAGGAAAATATAAATAAAATTATTAACTTTCATTTATGGTTTTTCTTAGAATACTGCCATTTAATACTATTCTTCTTAGTTAGCAAATATTTTACACGCAGTAAACATAGTAAACGCAGTAAACCTCTTCGTGCATCACACGGAAAGTCATAGGTTCACTCGCTTTGAAATTTCTCGCAGGACCTCTTCCATCCCTGACACGGAAGAGCCCTGACATCCGAACTTTCTCCCCGTTGACATCCCTACCCTACGTGGATCAGGAGTTTGTAGCTGCTTCTATGACAATAATTTTATTTATTTATTTAATATGCTGGGTTTCAGACATACCGAAGTTAATTTTTAGTTCATAAGGCTGCATCATTCCAATATATCAAGAACATTTCTCGCAATAATTTGTACTCTTACTCTGTTCACTTTCGTACATTTGCTAATCCTGTAACCCTATTTTTTCAGTCTGAGATTACCAAATGCATTGAAAATGTCGTTCAAATTAATAAAAAACTACCGCAAAACATGGATAATTAACAAAAACTACTGTTTAGACATGAGTATTATTTAGTAGTGCAATATGGTTTGTTATATATTGTAAGCAGTGTGTTTTTGCTAAACAAATCTTTGATCCAAGCATGAATGAACGGATTTTAACCTTTTGCAGTCTCTCGACCTATCACATTTTCACTCTTTATTTCATCTTGTGATCTCAATGCCAACGCAATAAAACGCCGAGCGAGAACTTTTATTAGCATCTGAGAACTTGTTAATGATAAACGTTTAATCGTGAATGAAATCTCACATTAATTTGTTATTTCTGAAATCAGGGAGAGGATAATTTAATACCGCACGTCAAGTTTCGAAATAGATGTGACCATAGCAACAGAGTGTGCAGTCACAAACATTGTAGTTTTAAAACTAAGAACATATTGAAAATACATCTTGTCTTCTCTTGATTGACAATAAAAATTTAATTTTGTAATCGATCTATATCACATTAAAAATAGTAACTAACAAAAAAATGTACGAAGCTAACTGGGAAACTTGTATTTTGAACATAAAAATATTTTTAACGTGTCTTACATCTGTTACTACTCATGTGTTGGAAGTCATCGTAATTTGAGATCAATTTATTTCATTGGGATAAAGACTACTATTGATATTAGGGAGCATTAAAGATTAAATAAAATTCTGAATCAAGTATTGTAAGTTAATGAGAAATAAATATTCGATGATCTGAAATCAGTATTTTTTTGTTATGGAATATTTATCACGCACAGATAAAAATATTACGGTACCATAGAAAGACCCTATTATACTTTTCTTTTAAACCGTCACTCATTGAATCCTATTAATAAGTTAGTGCGTTACGCAATTAATATTCTTAACAAGAAAGTTTCGCGTTCACAGCAATGCCCACAGCTAATCGAGTATCAGGAAATTCCTTATACGATATAACTACGCCATTCCATATATTCCAACCCACCCTCACACACACGCACACATTTATACGTACAAACATTGACAAAACATTTTCAGGTATGTTTGTTCTAACGACATTCTGTTTTATCAAACACTAGTTAATAAGCATTCTAACGTGATCCCACAGTGAAAAAAAAAAAAAAAATCTCATTTTATGTGAGTTAAATTGACCCAGATCCGGTGTTTTCCATCTGCGCGAACGATTTCTAAGACTTGTCGTATGACACTTCGTGTCGAAGTAATACTTTTGTTCGAAACAAAAGAGAGAAGCGCTGTAAAACGGGTTGCCTAACTTCAGCTATACTTGTGTTCTTCGCACTACAAATTCCTCTATATCCGTCGTTCGACAGTATTTGCACAAGTTTTGTTCATCCTACACTAGCGAGTACTAACTGTTCATCTGTATGTATGTAATTTTTCCTGAAAACGACTCTAAGAAGATATATGTACTCAACCTTGGCACGGTTGTGTACATTAATTCCGTAACCCCATCCTAGCTCGGGTTTTTCTCCGGTTTTCCTTCAGGTAGAGGTGGATTCTTTTAATACTCGCTAGACTCTCAACTAATCGCTGCATCTTGAGTTTAGTGTTATTTAATAGTTACGATTAATAAACAATTCCTTCCGAATAATCTATTGTTTGATAATAATATGTACTTCTGAAATAAATTTTTTATGTATTATTAAATACCAATTTGTTGGTATTATGTTAATTATATAAAATGAACTGAACTATATTTTGTTAGGAGAGTGCTGAAAAGTTAAGTCCGCCTCTGATTTAGGGCTCTTGATCGGAATTGATGGGATAGTCCCTTGCTTGCTTCCGGAGAGTAAAGTAATTATTTGTCCTTCACGTGGTCATTTGTAATTTGCACTGCTTTTTTGACAATAAATTTATTATTATGAAATTAGAACAATTGAGGTATTCTAGAGTGAAAATGCGATCGAACGCAGTCGCATTTCCAAGAAGGGTTATAATGATTTTCTAATATTAGAAAATGCCTATATTATGGATTCTGAAGCATAAATAATATTCAACTACTGTCATCGCCGTAGCATGAATGACAAAGTTCAGACCTAATACTTGACATTAGGAACATGATTTCGATCATGACATTCGTGGTTGGGAAAAGCGGTGAAGAAATACGTCATTGACTCTATATGAAAAGAGAACTATAATCGATCTTTTTTAAGTACTCTTCCGCAATATTTTTCATCGTGCGCCCACATGGAACTTCCTACAATTTCAAAGAAGTAAAAGGTGATGTTTCAACCAGATGATTTATTGCATCTATCTTTTACTTACTTTAACTTAAAGTCAACCATGATGTCACAACTTTTTCTGCAGAATTATTTTTGTAACATGCTTGTAGAAGTAGATGTCTTATGTAGGCAAAGACCGATGTCTTCTACGACTAACATCGCCAATTTTCAACACGATTGCTCATAAATCATTTTGTTAACAATAGGAGAATAAATAAAGTTGCGAGTAAATACGTTTTTAAACAGGTTTTTATTTGCTTTATAAAATATAATATTATATCATCAACTGGTGTTTACGTGATTACTTAATTTCAGTATATTCTAACAACGGTAACTGGTTCATAGATCACTCGCAAGATTTCAACTAAACACACAAACATATAAAGCTTAATGTAAACATGTGTAGTTTAATACTAGTATGTTCTTTTAAGATAAAATTTACATTTCCCTACAACAAATTTAGACTCAATTNATGAAAACATGTGTAGTTTAATACTAGTATGTTCTTTTCAGATAAAATTTACATTTCCCTACAACAAATTTAGACTCAATTTTTTATCAACATATCTGAAGGGTTTGAACTGCAGGTGCTAATATATTTTTGTCTGCAAATTAGTCCAAACGAATCACGAGACATTCAATAAATACAAAGAAATTTTCACCCTCCACATCGCAAAATGAACCATTCAAATTCTTTTGCAGGATCGATATGACGAAATGTAATACATCACCCGCTATTTAATATATAAATTTAGGGGAAAAAAGAGATTTTACTTGTTTCAATCAGATACTAAGAAAACAATAGTGGGCCCCTGCGAATGTTTCGCAGGCTTAATCTATACTAATGAAAGTGAATTCTATGGAATGTCATGGACATGGAAATTGGAAAAAATAATTGATGAAATTATTTGAAATTTCAAAGGAATCTTCTCAAGGGTCATTGCAAGTAAAATTCAAAGTATGGTTAATTTGATGTATTACATTACAATTAGCAAAAAAACAAATATTGGCAGTTAATCAGTAGATGTGAATCTTTACTCGCATAACTGTCGGCTATGAAGCTTATTAATGTGTCCGTCAGAGTTCAATTGCATTACCTGAGGCGGACAATCCACTGAACGTATAATCTACGTGACCGAATTATAGAGGTAAAATTTTACAAAAGCTGTGAAGAACATTGTTTTTTAGTAGATAATCATTTGGCATGTTTTAATATCCTTTTTAGGGTACAATATATTAATTATCAACCCCGGGTAGTTCTTCTAGTACTAAAATAACAGTATCAATCACGCAGTGGGGTAAAATTAGTAAATGGCGCATTCAAAGAATATCTAGTTTTCATAATTAAAATAAATAACTGTAGTTAATAATAAAAGTATAATTCAAAGTGAATCGAAGTCATTGAGTCATCAGTAGTGTCACCTATGAGGCAGTTTATGTGCTGTTTTCTCTGAATCGTCGAGCGTTATTTGTCGAGACCTGAGAAACAGCTTAGGCGCCATAATTTGATTTCAATTTGTGCACTAAAACAAAAAATAAAACAGTTCATAGTAACAGAGGAAATTTACTTTTCGACGAGTGTAGAATATTATTTTTGTAATGACATATCATTTGTGGTAATCGGTTACGAACGATAGGAGAAAAGTTATTTTTTAGGGATAGTATATAATTATTATTTATATTCCGAGGTATCATCAGTGACATCTATGTGGGCAATATGCAATATTTTTATATAATTTTGATATTTTCCGTGTTTCGTACAAAGTTATATTTACGATGCTTAAATGATAAGTGTTCGGAGAATACTGCATCAGTTGAAAGTGTTGTTAGGTATCGTATTACGTGAGATGCAGATGGGGGATGATAGTGTGCAAAGAAGAAGGATGCTTCCCTGAGCGTCGGACGCTAAGGGGAATCCATGGAGGCGACGGGGGCGGTGACCTTGTTCCTCCTCCTCATCTTCTGTATAAAAGAGCTTCTTCTCCACTCGGTCTTCACTCTTCTGTCTTCCCTCGACTCAGAAGCACATCGCCCATCATGAAGGTCTTGGTGAGTTACTCGCTTGTTCTTCTTCTTCTTTCACAAATCATTCGATTATATCACCTACCATGGGTGTGGTGTTTAACCACACATAGGTATATTTTTCATCTAAATATATTTTTCATTAAATATAAATTCTTTTTAAATAAATTTCATACTAGGTAGCAACCCTGGCTTTACTCAGGAGTTTTCTCTTATAGAATTACTTGTTATAACTTGGTGTTGAAAAAAATATTTTTTATAACAATTTCAATATATTTTGTTTCCACCATCAGACGAAGAGGGTGCTCATAGAAATCCTTCAGTTTTTCTTCAACACTTACGAAAGAGGTACGGGGGTAGGGTTTTTTTCTTTTCTTTTTTTTTCAAAATCAGGTCGAGATGGTTATTATGAAATCGGACAAATTTTACCAAGATATACCAAATTTCTGCATTGAAGTATGGGAACGGAAGATAGGGTGGTTTCTTGAATAATTGTGTGGTCTCCTTCTTGTTTCGAATGTCAAACATGCACAATTGTATCAATCTCGGAATAAAATTTAAAATTTGCAAAAATGTGAGAAACAAGCACAGAAATTCTATATAGAGAGATATCAATCGAATCGAGCTTCACAGATATGAGTAATTCATGCGTAATTATGCATGGAAAAATTTTTATTTTTATTTTCTCATCGTGACGTTATGTGACTTTATAAATGAAGTACTATTTACTACATTTTTATTATTAATTAAAAATCTTGTGTTCATTTTCAATATTAGCTTCATTAGAAATTATCTCGAACATCAAGGTATTGTAATATTTATCACTGATAACTCGGTTGCCCAGATTTTGATGTTTATGTCTTTTTTATCACAAAACAAATGGCTCCTGATATATTCGTTGTTGGTGGTTGTGGGTTGAAACGACAAAACGCTTAAACATTTTTATCTCATATATTAATTGTTGAACAAATAAGCTGAGAAATCTACAAAGAGAGAGGATTTGTTTTTCTGTTAGTTCATTTTTTGATACTTATTCACACGGAAGTCAGGATCATATGACTCTTTTGAAATCCAGGATATATAAAATTAACTAATGCATATGACTAATGCACAAACTAACCCATCATTACCTAATACATGAATAACGTGGTGTGTGTTCTTATTAGCATTCTAGATGGTATTCTTATAACTTTTTGTGTGTATGTTTTAATTTCTTTTATTCCTCTAAAATACATGATGGATATAGTTATGGAAGCTAATACCATTCACTTTAGAATTTTGCTTTGCGCGTGTTAATAAAACCATTGTTTTTCACTCATTTAATTACCATTATTCTAGTAATAACGTGACTTGAGTCTTGCAGAAATCTGTGGGTTAACGAACTTTCTTTTTTATGCATTATAGAATCATTTTTGCTGCATTTGAATTAAATGTAGCAACTACGAGAATTTTTGTTTGTTCTGTATTTGTAATGGCATAGATTACTACGTATAATATTTTAAATCATGTTTCAATTCAGTTTAAATAAGTTTCATTTAAATTTCAAAAACATTCTTGAATTGATTGTACTAAATGAGGCACAACAATTAATTTTGAATTTAGAAAATGAAGAAAATGTATTATCCCTGGGAATATCCAAATCAGACGTAGTAAAGCGGAGATACGAATCGTTTCATTCTAGATATGGAATAAACATCTGTTCGGGATAACACTTAATATAACACGAATATACTGTTCATATCATCCCATAACGCAACATCAATCATACGACATACTCCTCCAAGCCCACATCCACTCTTCACATCTACACACATCCTTAGAACCAACAAGCAATATCATGTCTAACTCAGGTCTACGAAATACGAAAGAGGTTCGTTAATGTTTACGGACTACCACTCTCGTGTGTGTGTGGGGGGTTTTACGGCTCGTCGACATCGAGGTCATTGGAGCCCTAAAATTCTGTACAGGTAGGGAAAATGCAGTTACGCACTAGGGAGAGCCAACATGACTCTCCCCGCGTGTGCGACTCGCCGAATGACTCAACCATACCCACTAAAAACCCTCCAGAATTACAATATCTCAAAACATACATCAAAACATTGAGGACAAAAAATGAGGGGGGGGGACAAAAAGTACAAGAGGTGACCAAGGAAGGTCAGGAAAGAGAAAGGAAGGAGCCTCCCACAAATAAGTGGAAGTAATGCCAGGTTCAGCTCGGGGTCCCGTGTTTGCCAAGCAGGTACTTATTAGATGTAAGTCTCCTGTTTATCTCCTTTGTCACTATTTAGTATATACAAGAATATGTGGAAACTATTTGTAAGATAGCATAAAATACGTCTTTATCCACCACGTTCTAGCGATGGCAGTACAAGTTTCCTTAAACTGAGCTTTCGAGCTGCAAAAGCGGGAGGAGGGTGGCGTTGTTCAAAATCATATTTGGACAGTAATTTTTCTCTTATTTTGTACTTTAAGTGCTGATTTGTACTTTAAGTGACCATGTATTTTCCAACTCACATGAAGACATTGATCCCTCCTGTTTGGAGCAAAATTTCATCAAGCTCGAAACTGCAGATTCGTTTCTTCTTAGTTTACCGATATAATACTGGATGAGTTACCATGACTTCACTCGCGTTCAAATTTGAATTTTTTGGGTAAATAATCGTTCACGAATTTCCATTTATAATTAGCTTTTGATGTACATGGAATGTTTATCATCGAAGGGAATATACTAGCGAATCAAACCATGCTTGATAAACAATGCAACTAACTTTAATATAGGAAAAGGTTGACCAACGATAAATCGCAGTGCGTACTCATAAGTGCTTTACTCAGTCATGTAACTGAACTCAGGAAAAATAGCAGTAAATCATCAACATTGTTATTGGTAGCTCGAAAGTACTCTTTTGACGGAAAGTTATAAATTAATTCATTCCCTTATAGTCAGTCTAACTGTCTTGAAGTGGGCACAGGGCTTGGTCACGGTGTACACAACGCTTGTACTTCGCCATCGTCGAAGATAATACCTTGTCCCTTAATTCGTTTTGTTTCTAACTAGCATATTTTTATACCAACATTTGCGAATGTGACTACCATTAATATTTATTGGGATCCAACATTAATTTGTAGAAGTTGCCAATTCACGTTAGGCACCCATATTTCATTATTTTTGGTGAAGTTACATGACTTGGAATATATGTAAAAGTCGGGAGAGTGGAGGAAATCAATTGTCTTTCTTTAGTCATATGTAATTTTCGCTTGTTATCGGGCGCTGAAGGTTTTTTCGTTTCCACGTCAATATATATATATATATATATATATATATATATATATATATATATATATATATATATATATATATATATATATATATATATATATATATATATNCAGGTCGTCGTCGTCGTCGTCGCCTGCGCTGTGCTCGCCCTGGTCGGAGCCGATTCCGCTGAAAAGCAGAAGAGGGCGCTTGGTAATGCCGCCTACGGATACGACAGCCTCTCCGCCTACAACGCCTATCCCGGCGGCGCCTACCGTCAGGTCGGCGCTGGCTACCCCGGCTACAACGCGTATCCCGGTGCCTACGGTGGCTACAACGCCTACAGCGGCTACAACGCTTATCCTGGCTATTCTGGTGGTCTTGGAGGATTAGGCGGATTAGGCGGATACCCTGGCTACTCGGCTCTGCGCTCATCGTATATCGGTTGAAGACTCTGCATCGTTCGTCTGCATTCCTCGCAGCTTCTACAGCTTCTACTTGTTCTTCTTCATATTCCGTTCTGTACCTCTCGTCTAAATAAACGCAACTTTAATATGTAACAAATGTTTTTGATGTTTTCTTTTTCCAATTTTCCAAACTCATATTTTATAACTTATATTATGTGGAATGAATGGAAGAACTCGGGATTTCAGCTTAGCGCGTTCATGCGCTACCAACTGCGCCACCCCGTTCGACTCTGGAACAAGTGTACCATTGACATTGAACTTGCGAAACCCACAGATCTCGGTCACGTGTCCCATTTTCATTCAACATCTAAAAAATTATCTGTTGTCTGGGTGTGTGGTTCACCGCAATTTAACAGATTTCTGTATATTTTATAACTTACGAGCTCATTTTCCGTGTGCTGCCCAGGGTTTTCAAGTAATTACCTCAAAAAATATTTATTACTTGCAAATATTAATAATGCAAATGAAGTTATATATTTAATGGAGTGCAACCTACTCT
The DNA here is from genome assembly GCA_002313205.1 of Laupala kohalensis. Classification (NCBI taxonomy): domain Eukaryota; kingdom Metazoa; phylum Arthropoda; class Insecta; order Orthoptera; family Trigonidiidae; genus Laupala; species Laupala kohalensis. The sequence continues at coordinate 27,151 of NNCF01141962.1, forward strand.
TTTTGTTTCTTCGCTCTCGTGTTCTATTTATATTAACCAATTTGCTCGTCACTTGCGACAGTTCTTAAGAAAAACCCTTCAAAATTTTAGATCAATAACTTTTTTTCGAATTCAATATCACGGACATTCCATTGAATTCACTTTTATTAGTATGGATGTGTAATAGAAATTTAATTTCTTGTTTCCTTAATCGATGAAAGGAACATATTGTTTTTTTAAATAGATACACCTAAAATAACTTGGTCGAGCTCAGATATTTTATTCTCAGTACACAAAGAATGATCAATATACGAAACAATGTTGTCCACCGCAGAAAAATATACTGGATCTAATTATTAAAATGGGGTAAAGTTGTAAATAGAGCGTGTTAAAAAACTAAAATATATGAGTTAAAACTACGAATGTACGAGAAGACCGAGAATGTATACCTCTCATTATTTTTCTGTTTCAGTCAATGGAATACAATTCATGATCGTTATGTTACAGCTACTTCGTATAAATGAGCCTGTCGAAACGAAGCTCTACCTTACATGAGCCGCAAGAGCATGATTTTCCGTTATATTGTTGTTATTGTATGAGATTGGTGAGAGAATTTCAAATTTTGAGACAATTTACTAGCTAAACCCGCGTGGATTAATCGCAAGGAAATTGAACGAAACTAACATTCTGTGCGATAATATGAATGTTAAATTTTATTCAGAAAGACTATTTTATTATTTACCTGAATAACATGGCAGGTACTACTTTCCCCGATCTGCTAGTTGTAGGCAAGTTTCTCTCGATTTCACATTTAGCATTACGCAATTTAAAGAGTACATCAGAACAGTTATGAATAGCATCACGTAACTCCGTACGAATATTGTTCATAGCAGTATAGTCAGACTTGTCAAAGCTGTCAAATGTCAGGACTCAAGAAGTCAAACAACATGTTTTTCAAATAAGTGAATAAAGTAGCCATTCTTGTGTATGTAATTTTTAAATTCTGTAATCTCAGAAAGGAAAAGATGAAATATTAGGAAATCCATGACAAATCTCCTAATGCTCTAAAGTACGATACCCCATTTGTGTTAATGTATTTTGTCCGGTTACGCAAAAAAAGGGACTAAAACCTTCTGAAACATTTGTATATTAATATATATGGTTTTGTGATATTTTCGGGAATGAGAATTCGGTGAGACGCTCGAGGTAGTTGATCTTGAGTTTGCATCCAGACGCATCACCATTTTAGTTATGATATTTCCAATAAAGTTACATTTTCCTTCATCCAGATGGAACGAAAATGACTGCAAGTGTTGTTAAATAATTATATTAACCTTAAAAAACAAAAATGGAATGTTTTTCCAACTTTTCGTCCAAATCCGCCGAGTGAAAGAAAATCAAAAATATTAAAAATCAAGTATTATTTTAATTATAATCAAACATTGTCTTAATATACAGTAGAAGTAAAATTTATTTAAAGAGTAGCACATGCTTAAACATTTTTGGCAGTAAAAAAGAACTCTCTTGGTATTTATAACAACTTCACTTTTGAGATTTATATAGTAAAGTTGTTTAACACTTTCACTTTTTACTCCAATAAAAATAAATTAGATGACTGATATCCTTTTGGATGAAGAAAAAACGATTCAATTTATGTAATTTGGTATCTTCGTTTTATCTAACCCATCCGTTCTATTCAAACATTGTTTTTCAGTTGTATATTGAAAGAGATAATTCAACGTTTTAATTGTTTATCTTCTTGTATATACGCTGCCGTTACCTGTTCTTTGTGTTACATAATATATAGATTTTCTAATTAAAAAATTACGAATGATTTCATCAAACCGCTTTTTGAATATATAACTCGTACGATAACCTAGGTATAACATTTGCCTTTTATTCTCTCATTGTGCATCCGACGTTTGCGGTTAGTACACGCGACCCACACCATCATAGGTAATTGATTAATGATACTTATTGTAGAATGACCCTAAATATATAGATAGAGTGGATTGCCGACTGATGTCTGATAGAGTGTTGCGTCAGAAAAGTATTCAGATTAGATGTTTTCTAAATTCTAGAGTACATTCAAAAAATGTTGCTTTCATTAAGCATTGTATTCTAAATTTAATTCAAATAGCTTGTTATTTAATGTAAATGTAAATGTCAGATCACTGATAAATCTCGTTTATACTACGGCATCGCAGTATATTATTTATAAAGTGTAAGGTTAATACCCTCTATCTTACTCATACATAAGCAATTTTTAAACTGAGGCATTACAAAAATTATTTTCTGTAGAGCAGCTATATTATAATCCTTTATCATTAAATTTTCTATTAAGAAACTAGTTAATACGCGACCAAAGACCGGAGACTTCAATGAATAGATAGACGGAAAACTCTATAATACTAACGCTTGCTTCTCGCGAAAGTTTTCTTTTTTTTGTTCAATCTATGTCCATCTTAATATTTATATTCATCGCAATATTTAATTATCAACTTCATATTAAAGGATAGTTGTCTGATATCTCATGAAAAATTTCAAAATGATATAATTATCACGTCCAATATTGTGATGAAATTTTCTAAATATTGTGTATAAAAGCTTTTGTTAATTACATTTTTAACCATTGTCATGTTTTGTGCATCATATTTTCTGCGTATATTATGTTCGGAGAGGCTTTGTAAATTACTTCCTCAATTTAAAGATGTTTTGTAAAGATACTTTCACATATACTTATTATCATATCTAAGACTTTGCATTACTAGGTTCATAATTAAGAAAGCAATACAATGTAACCCATGTTCACAACTGAACACATTTTTATTTTCTTCCTTTTTTCTTCAACAAGTCTTCCTCGAGTACAGAGGTTGTCACATTTGCCAAATATTCGAACGAGCTCACTTCTATTTCTTACGTAGCATATGAAGGAAATTCTTTCAATAGTCTCATATTTAAATCACGTCCTAATAATTTTTCGTAATCATTCCCAAGTTTCTAAATAAGTACGTACATTTATCGTCACGAAATTACTTTTACTGAATGTGGACGGAAAGAGAGTTTCAATTCGATCTTTAAACCCATGGTTCACTAATGGGCAGTCGCCTTTCCCCAATTTTGGCTGATATAGTAATTAGAGATTCGGAAAATTCTTGTATAGCAGTTTTGTATTTTGACCTTCATATCTACGCTAGACCTATCTAGCTAAAAATAAGGACGACATTTTTTGTATTGTCCCTACAAACAAGATTATGTTATTAAGGAATTCAGTTCATATCACTCTACTCTAAAATTTCCTTCTGAAGAAGATAAGGTTTTTAAAGTAAACTTATAAGGTGTTATTATGTTGCTCATGGTTTTCTTTTCGCTTAAAAGTTTTTTCTGTTGCACCCTCAGAAGCACACACTGGATATATATGAAATAATAACATAATAGTACTACAATTATTGAAATAAAAATGTAGAGTGTATTGAATGAAACGTAAAATGTATTGAAATGGAATCATGAAATGAAATAAAGAAAACAAGGAAGAATGAATCAAAACAAATAAAATATGAAAACTACGTACCTGAATATTGAGGAAATTTTTGTCAAGATCGCTGAGGCCACCAAACGGAGGTCATTATTTTCTCTAGGGGGTTGGAGTATTCTGGAACTGACGTCAGACGCAAATAATTTGCTACTGATCTGGGAGAGAAGGATTTCTTTACTTCACAGTACAAGCCATAAACAGCTACAGTATCCGGAACGTATCTTGAATTTTAGTGCTTGAAAAAAAAATGGTTTGATTTATTTTATTTTCAAAGTTCACTTTTTTGCAATACGACTTTTAAAATTAATTTGTTTTGCAACTTCTTCCGACATGTACAGAGTTTAAATTTATACCAACGCTTCTTAATTTTTTTCTTCTAATGGCGACGTTCTTACAACCTACAAAAATATAATGATCTCAATGAACTATTTCTTAAAATTTAATGTAGCATCTTTATTTTTACGTAATGGAACATTGTCTCAATGTTNGGATCTCAATGAACTATTTCTTAAAATTTAATGTAGCATCTTTATTTTTACGTAATGGAACATTGTCTCAATGTTTGATAAAAAAATTATAATATTAATGAATTTGTAATAATGTATTTTCAACGCTTTCACGTACGATCGAAATTTTGATTTTACAATAAAAGTTGAATTGATATTTATAAATTATAAATCTAGGACTCCTTGAAATTATCATTTAATATAAAATATGGATAAGATGGCTCCACAACATACACTAAAGTATTTTACGTTTAAATCAAAACAGTTTATTTCAGATAATAATCCGATTGGCTTGATATTACAGAAGTAACTATGTAGTGTTAAATAATTTATTATAATTAACACAGGTCGAACAAATGGAAGAAACTCTTGCATATCACATTACGGGATTCAGAGTATCCTTTCGAGGTCATAGAAAAAGCTCTTTTTGCTCCCTGACCGCTTAAAACAAGGCACGGACCCAGTCCTCCCCTACTTTCTCTGTGAATATTCTAAGAAAAGCGCAATGGACCGAGCCGCTCTTTGGCAATCCTCAGGGATGGTCAATAACCCCCTCCCCCTTCCAGATGTTGGCCCATTCACTCTTGTTACTCATTTCCGAAGGGCAATTTCGTCATCCCACGTACAAGTGCGGTGTCGCATTGGAGTTTCCAAAAATAAATTTCTTTCGCAGGCTTCTTCAGATACCAAAACCTCTCAGCTAACAGTTTTTGAAATATTTATCGCTTTATTGGAAAACTGTCATCCCTTTTGCTCTACGCTGAACGTAGTCGGACGAAAACTGCCTATTTAATGGTTCTCATTTTACAGGTCTTCAACAGAAAAATTCAGTGAAACCAACGAAAATATATTTTGACAGGCCTTGGGAACAACTATTGGGTACAAGATCAAAACGGTGGAAGAGCAGAGAGAAGAAGAAAATGGAATTATTATGTATTTTTGTGAATAAATCTACGCAATTTTTCAATTTATTTCAAATGTTTTTCTTTTTTAATTAAGTCCTACGAATTAGTCAATGAATATTGAGTCTTATTAATTACTCTATATATTGATGTAGTGCAAATTATATATTCATGATTTAAATATTATGAAAATCTTTAGAATTATTATTTACTAAAATTAAATTATTGATTCACTTAGGTTGTGTATTGAACCATGTTACAACCATAATAATCTCTCATTAATATATAATTGATCTTAGAACTATAAGAAAAGGATAGATTTTATGGTGATTTCATATCATTTCCTCCTTAAGTTTTAAATTGAAACAAAATTTCCATTCAAATTTAGAAGAACATTGTATTTGTTCGTAAGTATAGAGTTCTGTTGGATATGAATTTCATTAATTGTCCTTTGATATGTCAATTGTTCTAGAAATAGAAGATATTTCATGATTAACATGAATGAATAAAATTTAATGTATAAAATTCTTAATGGTTTTCGCGGAGATACGGACTATTATAGGGGTACAGCGAAGGGACTGGAAAATGCCTCGAAAAATCTCATCCACAGAATATTCGCTAGTTTTCGGTGTCGAGTTGGTCAAATATTAAATTGAATTTCCCGCCTTACCGTGACATCCGTGGCACTGATCAGGCAACATTGACATGGACCCATTACCGGGCACTGTCATGGGACCGCATTACAGACTCGTCGAGGGACATCTATGATCACCATCTCAGAGCCGAGTATAGCCAGGTCGGGATTCGGTCAGTGCCTGATTACAAATTCTACCAGGGAATGTTCAATTTTGAATGAAATTTTTAATGACTTTTTCATATAACTTTCATCGTCCAAAGTAGTGCATAAAATACGCGAATAAATACTTTAATATTGCAATTGTTCCTGAGCTTAGAAAAGTAAAATACTTTTATTATTAAGTGTATTATGTTTATTTAAGTTGAAACCGAAATACTGGATAACTGTTATTTATACTGTTTACTACTTTTTTGATACAATTAGTCCACTTATTAGTATTCTCATAATAATATGATTACAAAATTTTAATTGTAAATTGTCGGCAAAGAAGTGACTTTTTTTTCATCTTTAAAATCATCAAGAAATGATCTAATCTAGAATTGTTCCTGTAAAATGTTATCGTGTTTCGGAAGAAGTATGGACATAGCTTTCAATTCCTCGTAAGGAAGATCGGAATGTGTGGAACTCCCTTGTTTTACGTTCGATCAATATATGATTTTAAGGTGGGTCGAATACTCCAAGTTAGTCAAATCACTGAGATGTATAATAATTTTCTTTATATTTAGTGTAATTGTTATAAAACACTAGAATATGAGTGATAGTGATAAAAAATATGATTTAATTTCTATCAATGTCAATAATTTAGTACGAATAATATTCAAGAACTCGCTTGACTCGTTTGAAATGCACCAGAGCACGTAGCAATATGGCGGCCGAGCACAACGGTTTCGTGATTTATGCGTCTCACTTCGGAAAAAGTGAAATATCTTTCTCACCTCATTCTTCCTGTGATTTAAAGAAAAAATTAATGTAAAAAATAAACGGAAAATTTTTCTACAAATCAAAGTAAACTTCTACCACTTTTTAAATTTAAAAGTTGGTCTTATTTACAAAATAAGTGTTTTCTCCATAAGACGCAATATATTTCAACATGAATTATAATTGCAATTTGTTTTATATAAATGGCCGGTGAGTTATGTTTTTCAAGTTAAAATCACAATAAGTACATGTTATTCTGTTTATTTCTGCCGATTTGAGATATATTGGTCATTTAATTCTACCTACGCTAGTATTACCATAAATGTGGGATATATTTAATGACAAACACATTTGTTACGATTTAGAAATGCATTTATTTAAACGATAGATACAGAAAATTGCACGAAGAAGAAGACTATGATAAGCAGGGGTAGCAGTGAAGAGTTTAGACTTCATCCGGTGTAAGGTGTACGCGAAGCAAGGTGGCCAGGGTATCCACCATAAGCTCCCGTAGCACCAGGATATGCGTTGTAAGCGCTGTAGCTATTGTAACCGTTGCAAGCACCCGGGAAGCCATTGTACGGGTAGCCGTTATGTTGGCGGTAGGCGCCGTGAGGACCAGGGTAGGCGTTGAGAGCGCCCTGGTAGGTATTGTAGGCTGATGGATTGTTGTATCCATCAGATACAGCTCGTTTCTGCTTCATAGTCGAGTCTGCGCCGACGACAGCCAGCAGGGTGCAAGTAGCCAAAACGATCTGCACAAACCAATAGAAGGAAAATTTATTTTAAATAAAAACACTGAAAATATTTGCTTGATGAAAATCAGTGATTTAATTTTTTTGTTTACGTTCAAACCATTAACGTTTTTGCCAGAGTTATCTTTTCCGAAAACTCTTAAGTTACAGAACATCCCTACAATAACACATCCGTATATTATATTAGTCAATACAATACTCGCTACTCTTATATATATTCTAATGACTTTAGTGGTGTTATTAATAATTTATTGAATGTTCTGCTATATCTAAAGATGTTAATAATGTATGGTTATATACTATAAGATGTTAATAATGTCATACGCAGTTTTTAATTGCATTTATGAGAGTTAATTTGTTAATTTATAAAATCCTTAATCTATTTATTGTATATGAATGAGGGTATGTATGGGACTAAGTAGCACCGTAANTACGCAGTTTTTAATTGCATTTATGAGAGTTAATTTGTTAATTTATAAATTCCGTAATCTATTTATTGTATATGAATGAGGGTATGTATGGGACTAACTAGCACCGTAATATGGAATACTGGAGCAATTTCAACCAATCATGGTTCACAGGTAACTGACTCTATGGCAATAAATACTTTGTATAATATGTCCCTAGTATCCATAGGGATGGATAGGGGGAAAGTGTAAAAATAATGGAAAACTATATTAATTTTGAAAAAATAGCTTTTGGACCCTCTGAAACAAGAGGCATTTTGGTATCGCTTAAATTCTTGACCATCCCCTGTGAGTGAAAATACTTCTCTAGCACCCAATGGAACGGTATGTCTAGAAAAATATGAAAACAACAGATATTTTTGATTAATCCAGTTCCCGGCATAGACGAAATGAATAGTGATTCTCTTTACATCATTTGTTTAATTCAGTCCCAATGGACAAGGAGACTCCCTGAGCACCTCTAAGAGTGGAGGTGTAATGTAAACGACCTGAAAAATAAATCACATCGACCCTTGCTGACATGAAATATTGTACCCCCAATACTGTAAATTTCAGTTCAAATTCAGATTGGGTACTCTTTCAGTGGTATGAGGTGGAAAGAACATAATGTAAAACAACTGATATGACCGTGGAATTCCTTGTCAAAGCACTAAGGCGTTATGTCAAGAGTACAACCAACGCGGAGGGTCTTAAAACACGCATAGAATCCCTGTGGATAGAATGGGAAGGAGGCGAAAGGTATAATCATCAGAAGGCGACCGATCTTAGTGTCAAATACATTTTGTCCGGGGTTATTTTGATGAACACGGTACCTTTTAAGTACATGTTCATCACCATTGAATGATTCGTCTGGTCGTTTCGTTTGGCTACTTTGTGACGATCTCTATGGTAATTAAATCTGTGTAGAATCGAAAAGAAATCACTACTGCAAGAAAATTTGGAGTTACTGCAATTAACAGTTTTTATAAAATAATTGTACAAAATTAAGATTTAGTTAAGAATGTTAGGAAAACTGGCATTGGTCATGGATTTCAGGTCAACAAAATTTGAATTTACACCCAAAACTAGTTTAATACAACTAGGTTAAATTGGAATATATTTCCTTTAATTTGATGGCTATTTCCTTACATTAGGCGAATCTGTTAAGAAGATGTGATAGCGTAAACTCGAGTCTACATAATTTCTGCTCTGCCAGGAAATTTGACTGTCCAGTAATAGCGATGTGGATGTAAATCTGTGACAATGACATCACATTTCTCGCGTCTTTAATTCAGTCATCTATTCTTTCCCAATCCTAATATTTGGTGAGGTGAATAGGACGCTGTAGGGGAGTAGATGGTTTTTCACAAATGTGGATAGCACACTGTCTAAAAAGGTTTCAAAAGGATCTTTATCCAAAGACATAATTGAAAACGCAACTGTCATAAAATGAGAAATGAAAATGTACTGGGCTGAACGGCGTAATCANTACTGGGATGAACGGCGTAATCAAGTCATGTTCCCAGCAACGCCGGGATCATTCAGATAGTCACAAATGATGGTAAAATAAACACAATGGTTATATTAGGACAAGTGAACAAGAAACAACAACAATAATATTTGTTAATGTAAATGGGTCACGTTGCTTCGTGACAGAATACATAAATTTATATAAAAGGATAATCACAAATATAACCATTTTAAATATTCAAAACATGAAAAAATGAAACAAAAAATGTAATCACTGTGCGAAACAGCTCATTTGAAATATTAACTACAGCAGAACTACCCGGAGATGCCCGCAATTTGAAAAGAAACTTAAAGTGATTACATTATTGTATTGATTACAAATCAATTTTTACATCAGTTCACAAATAAAGCATAAAAATAATAAAATAGTTTTTTGAATTGTTAAAGTAACGTACAAAAAATTACATCAACATTAAAATAAAAATTGGCACTGAGAATTCATATATTGTACCCTATAGTGGGTATTAAATGATCTGTCAACAGGTCTCGACTCAAACTCATTTTGCCTGGGGTTCTTGTATAATATTCTGAATTAATATGTTCCTTTATATATTTCTTTACTTTCCTGGTATTAAATTTTCACTTTTGTTAATTACAAAAATTAAATACCACTAAGAAAATCTACAGAAATACACAGTTTTCAGTACTGTGTGCTAATATGTAAGTAATTGTGAACTATTTTAAAATCAAGGCAGTAGGTACATACACAATACGCGGAAATAAACAAAGGTCATAGTTAAGACCTATGAATTCTTTGGTGTTCATTTCTTTTTTTAGGCTATTTATTTAAAAACAATGTTTTTACAGCATTTTTATAATCTTGATCCTACGATTCTGTCACGTAGATTGTTCAGTGGATTGTGGAACGCAATTGAATTTTGGTGGACACATTAGTATTCACGTGCAACAGTCGTATTAGCAAAAATTCACATCTACTGATTAGCAGCCAATTTTAATTATTTTTCCGCTCTTGTAATTCATCAATATTAACCATCATACTCTGCATCTTAATTGCAACAACCTTTAACAACAGTTCTTTGAAATTTCAAATAATTTCATCGCATATATTTTCCGATTTCCATGCTACAGACATTCCAAATAATTCACTTTTATTATTATACACTCGACATATATTGAATTATATATTGTTACAAGAAAATCTAGTTAAGTTGGAACGTAACATATCACAGATATATGATCATCACATAGATCATTGTCTAATACCTTCTCTGCAGGACTAAACTTGAGAAATATTCAACAGAGTTTGAGGTGAGCGCCAGCTCATTTCAATTGTATTTCAATAAATTTGGGATGAAGTGTTCATCAAGTCTGAGAATATCTACTCCAACTAAAACACTAACTTTATTTGAAAATTTACGCTTTCAGTACATTTGTTTAGCTTATCCTAGTTTTTCTTCAATATGACGAACGTGTTAATCAGTTTCCAACTTTGAAGTGAAACGAAATTAATGTATTATTTAACGTATTTTTAAAACCACACATATTTCGTAATGACATTGATTTTTATACTCTCGTAATTTCGTTCTCGTTTTGGTATTCAAAAAAAGAAATATATCATCGTTTAAAAAGTTTATTGTTGTTTCGTAAAAATCTTATATTTTTATCTCAACTTATCAACGAAGAAATACATCTGTCACGGTAATATCCACGAACTAAATAACACGCTTCAACAAAAAAGTTCATTAACAAATTGGTTTGTACATTTTTCTTTACGGTGAGCAACTTAAATAATGTAAAATTGAATACAGCGCGCGTATTGGCATCGCTGCAAAACTCATCCAGGAAGTATTCAATAAACGTACTGCACTTCACTGTAGCGACTGGAAATTTTTTGCAATCAATTCCGTACATTTATAAAGAGGTGCCCGTCATATAAAATTTTCCAAAAATTACCTTTTGTTGACTATTATGTTACGGAAGCATATAAGATTTGGTACAGATTACTTCATTTTTGAAAATCCAAAAAAATGTCCATAAAGGCTTAAAGTATTATCAAAATATTTCCTTAGGTCGTAGTGACTTGCATTTTTTGTACTCGATTCCTTATGTGCATACATATAGAAGCGTTCGTTTTATACAATATTCCAAAATTTGTTATTTTGTAAATTATATAGATAAACATCATAAAGCAAGAAAACTATGAAATGGTTAACATATTGTGTACAAACCTTTTTTTGAACTGAATTGATCATTAAGTCACCAAAATGTTGAAATAGGAACGTTAGTACTTTTATGAGAACGAACCTTGGTGGTATAGATATTAAAAATAAAATGAACATCACAATAAAAATTATGAAATAAAATTAATTAAATGGTATAAAAATAAAAATATAAATTATTCACTATACCATTATTTTAATGTTAGTTTTTAACTTATTAAAAATGTTTTTCTTATAATCAATATAAAAAATTCAACTTAAGTCGAATTTAAAAAAAATAAAAATATCTCATGATAATATATTATAAGAAGCTAATATATTAAACAGATCAAGTTTCAGTGTAAATTCTATGGACGCACAATTAATATAATTAAATAATGAACACTCACCAAGAGCTTCATGATGTCCACAACTTCTGGAACTTGAAGGCCGAATAATACACACAGAGGAGAAGAAACCTTTATATACATACGACAAAGAAGACGAACAAGGTCGCAATGTTAGAGAGGTTTCTATGCGTTTGACTGAACGTGGGTACGCCTCTAGAGGAATCATCTTTATTTTTTTTTGCGTATAGCTTCCTCCAACACAATCCCATATTTACGACTATCCAGCGCTATAATATGCCTCCAGCACTACCTCCAAAATCTCCTTTTCTCGAAGTCTTGACATTTCCTCTTAATCAATAGCTATATTTCAAAATTTAGTATATGTAAAATACATTATGTAACTGACACATTCAGTGAAATCTTTATTATTTATGATACACGAAATTACATTAATTGCTTATCAAATTTTATCGAAATGAAGTGACCAGTCCAGTCTTGGGTAGTAACTACCCCATCCTGGCCCGGGTTTTTCTCCGTTTTTCCTTCTGGTAGAGGCGGATTTATCATACAGGTTCTCTAGGCTTTGTCTAGGGGCGGGGCTATTGTAACAATAAATCGTGAATTTAGTGTTATTTCAATTCTTACAATTTTTAAGCACTATACTCAGAATAATCTATAGTTCGATAATAACTGACATGTAATTTTTTGCTTAAAACATATTGACATTCTATTAGTATTATAACTCGCAGCTAACTTTTTATCCTATCTAGGAATTTTTGCTGAATTTTTTGAATCCGCCTCTGCCTTAGGGCCCTTGATCGGAATTGATGGGATGGTCCCTTGTTTGCATTCGAAGAGTAAATTAGTTTATTGTTCTCCGCGTGGTCATACGCAGTTTGTAACGTCATTTTTTAACAATAAAATTTATTATTTATTTATTTATTTATTATTAATTTATTATTTTTATTATTTATTCATCTTAACATGGACGAAAATGAAGTTGACGAGATAGACTACAAGAATTAACTTGCTAAGGGACGAGATTTGATTTTGGCGAAAAGAATTTTAAATTTTAGTTAAATATCTTCGACATATGTTCGGGATTGTGTAATTCAATACACGCCATCTCAAAAAGTTGGACTTCATTTAAAAATTTGTGAAAATTTCTTAATATCTCACGAAGTATTGGAAGTATAGAAAAAAAGGAAAACGTGCCAACCTTTCTCACTCAAGGTGGAATTAGTTCGGAAACAAAATATTGAACATTGTAATAGCAAGTATAAACATACTTTCTGTTAAAATAATGAATTTTTAAGACATAATTAGTTTGCATGTACAATCTTCAAGTACATAATTGAGGAAATCATCATAATAACGTGGCAAGTTACTCACTTTGAAATATCATTTTTGTGTGTAATAATTTTAATTCGTCGCCTTGCCTTTCACTCAAATGTTTGTACAACAACAATATTATTTGTATAACATTTAAAATAATTACATGTATTCAATTTGTACAGAAGGTTACGTGCTCGACAATCGTGCTACGTATCACAACGCCCAATGTCTCATGTAGGCTTCGTGCCGTCTTGTTGATTCAGAGNATATCATTAAACTCGAATTGTTACTTCATTTAATAGCTATAAGTTATTTGGAAGTAATAATGTTTAACAGGACACATTTGTTGAATAACTTTTTTTAAGAAATATTAAATCCGCCTCTGGTTTTGGGCCCTTCATCGTAATTGATGTAATAGTCCTTCGCTCGTTTCCCGAGAGTGAATTATATTTTTGACCCCCATGTGAGCGTACTCAAGTTTCCAGCAGCTCTTTTACCACATATTAATTTATTTATTTTATAATAAACTCTTCCAGTGTTCTCTTTACTGTGTTAAATAAAGAGTAAAGCAAAAGATCGTTCTACTTTACAAACAGGAAGGGATATAATAGGGACATGATATTCAACTACTGTTGTGTTATACGCCTATTGGTGTAGGGCTGCATCAGATAACAATTGTTGAAGCAACTTGAGAGTTTTATGTTCAAATAATTATCAATGTATGTACTTGGATATCGAAGGAAAATCAAACTGAGACATTAATTTCCAAATACAGGTTTTAGTTTTCTTTAATGTTTGTCTTAATGTAATTTAATCAGAGTCAGAAAGTTATGAGATCTGAACTCTGCTGAAACATAATCATCGTTCTAACGGCTACGTTCTAATGACTGATTTACCAGCTTTTCCTCGTTCTTTCATGGTGAATGTCACAGAAAAATGTAAAATAACGAGCTACGAACCATTCTTAACGCCATTTTCACTTTCTTCACAATGTTGGCAATGTTGTGTACATTCATTCTATAGTTCTGGCCCGGGTTTTCGCTCCGGTTTTCCTTCGGGAAGAGAAGGATTTTTTGTACGGGCTCTCTTGGTTCTCGCCAAGGGGTGACGTTTATTGAATCAATAAATCTCAAATTTCGAGTTATTTTAATAAATACGATTTATAAACAATATTATTCGAATAATCTAT